>JANHGO010002098.1:0-31366 GCA_024606505.1 Aquila spilogaster
TATTTGGCTTCTTTTTATATATCTGGGTTGTAACTGAAGGTAAAAGGATGTGCAAATATGGGAAGGAGAGGACAGGAGCCGCCGTGGTGCGGTGGGGCCGAGGCGTGGAGGAGATGGCGAGGGGCGGCGGGCTTCCGTAGCGCCAGGAGCCTTAGTGTGTGACCCTGTGCAGAGGGGCTGAGCGGGGCGGTGCCCAGGGGATGCGCTGAGGGTGCTGCAGACCTTGGGGGGCTCCTCGAGAAGCCCCAGCGGGAGGGCTGGGTGCCGCCAGGAGAGAGGATGAAGGAAACCTGCCGGATCTGCGCCCGCGAGCTGTGCGGCAACCAGCGGCGATGGATCTTCCACACGGCGGCCAAGCTCAACCTCCAGGTGCTGCTCTCCCACGTCCTGGGCAGGGAGCTGTGCCGCGACGGCAGAGGCGAGTTCGCGTGCAGCAAGTGTGCCTTCATGCTGGACCGCATCTACAGGTTCGACACGGTCATCGCGCGCATCGAGGCGCTGTCCATCGAGCGCTTGCAGAAGTTGCTGCTGGAGAAGGACCGCCTCAAGTTCTGCATCGCAAGCATGTACCGCAGGAACAATGAAGAGCCCGGCACGGATGAGAGAGCCGGAGATGGGACCGTGGACCTTTCTAACCTGCCCGATGCGCGGTACGCTGCCCTGCTTCAGGAGGACTTTGCTTATTCTGGGTACGAATACTGGATGGACCAAGACGAGCACAGCCTGGAACCTCATAGCTGCCATGCTTCGGAGGGAGCCGCCAGCCGTCCGCGGCGATGCCGGGGCTGTGCTGCGCTGCGTGTGGCTGATGCCGACTATGAAGCAATTTGCAAAGTGCCACGAAAGGTGGCCAGGAGCATCTCCTGCGGGCTGTCCAGCCGATGGTCAGTGAGCATGGGCAACGAGGAGTCATCCGTATGTGACCCAGCGGAGTCTGCTGGCGCCAGAGGGCCTGTGGATGGGGAGAGCATGGAGGAGGGCACGCCTGCGTCCTCTGTTGAGTCCCTGGACACGACAGTGGAGGCCAGTGCTCCGCAGCAGAAGGATGAAGATGTGGATAAGGGAGTGAAGGGGAATGGGAAATGTGACGATTTTGCAGAGGACCGCACGACCCCTAGCTCATCACTGAGTGGGAACAGGCTGGAGCTGGCCCTCAGCTTGATCAAGGGGTTAGACTACAAACCCATTCAGAGCCCACGAGGCAGCAGGCTGCCTATTCCTGTGAAGTCCAGCTTGCCTCCCCCCAAGCTCAGCCGTGACTTGGCAGATGGAAGTGCTTCTGCTGGCTTAGCGTATGCTGGTTCTGGTTTCCTGAATGCAGACAGAAAATCCTTTTCCAGAGCTTCTTTGGGTCTTCCTCTGGAGATTCCTGAACTGCAGGAGCTGTGGGACGACCTCTGTGAGGATTATATGCCACTGCGGGTACAGGTAGAGGTCATTGTGCAGCCGTTCGATTGAGCTGCGTCGCTGCTGCTCGGCCCTTGGGACCATTAGGCATTCTTCTGTGTTGAGATAACACAGATAGCCACGTGTAGCTGAGCCAAGGGCTAAGAATAGGTGCTCAGTCCTTTTTTGGTGTGCTCTCTCTCTCTCCTGTCATTCTCCTGTCATCAGTTTCCTCTTTGTGTTCTGGGCAATGAAGCTCCTCTCCCTGTGAATGCAGCTTGCTAGCAAGCTCTCAGCTTTTTGTAAGCTTTCATGTTTTCTGCAGAGAAAACACCAGTTTCACTTTAGCTTTCTCTTTAAAAAGCTGATTTGACTTTTTACCCATATCCAAAGGGAGAGTTTTAAGCTTCTGGGCATGTGTTTTCCAGCAAATGTGTTTTCTTTGTGCGCTGGTAATGGTGGATGTCAGAAACCTGCCTGTCATGCTGCCACCATCGCCCTGCTCTGCAGATCAGATCTCGGACCAGCTGAGCGTGCTGCTCTGTGCAGGGAGCTGTGGCGCGTGCCCTGAGGAAAAGGTGTTTTCCTTGCAGGTGGATCTGTGCCAGGGGATGACTTTAGGGTTGGTATTCTAGATAATTGGTTTATTTTCTGATCCTTTGAAAAGATTCATCCATTAATGACAGGTGTTGCAAAAAGGCAGCGAATGCTCCTGTTATCTGTGTAGGTGGTAGTCCTCATGCAGCTCTGGATTGCTCTGTTCTGCTGGCTTTTATGAAATTGTCATTAGGGTGCAGTCAAAAAGCTGAACGTGTAACTCCGTCACCACTTGCCCTAATGAATAGAAGGCCCCAGTCAGCTTCAATTCAGGAATATCCATGTCAGGCTAATTGCATTCGCATTAGGAGCCTTACTGCTGCCTAATTCCCTAGGTAGCCTCAGGGATTAGAAAAAAGCTTGTTTATTACTATGGCAACTGATGCTGTGCTCAATTATGCTTCCTATTCAGCGGGTGCTGCTTACTGCCCCATCTGCTTAGGCGTTTTCCTGAGCTTTGTGCTTTTCCCATAAAGCTGGGATCAAGAAATTGCTAGGGCGGGATGTGGGACACTGAAAGCTAATCTGCCTCACAAAAGCATTGCCCTTGCAGGAGGTGAATGAAGATGTGAAGCAGGGTGTAGGCTCTGCTCCTATATGCTATATTGCTGGGAGCTCATTTTCACAGCTAGGGGTATATTTGCAGCATAAAAACAGGCTCTGTCTGAACAGAACGTGGCGCAGTCAGCGTGGCGTGCTTATGGCTTCCCTGTGTGTTATGCTTTGCTATCCTCTTGGAAAGGGTTTGGGGGAGCTTCTCTGGGCTCCAGCCTCTGTCCTCTGATGTCCCTGCTAGGAATTGCCCCTGCTAGGTGTCGTTCTGCCTGTTCCGTGCTGTGACAGCAGTACCTGGCTTGAGTGCAGGGTGTGGCATAAGGGAACAGTGCTTCTATTTTTTTATTTTTATTTTTTTATAGGGGTCACACTTCCCTTATTGCTTTGTGAAACCGCAGTCCTACTTTACGTTTATTGCTGCAATCTCGTCTCCGGAGCACGTAATCCCTTAGATAACCGTGCTCTTGGGCATTTTCTTTAAACCAACAGTGCTCTTCCTTCACCACTGCAGCTCCAGGAAGATGCCAGGGAGCCAAGCCTTCATCAGACACGCTCTTACGCTGCCCATGGTGCTGTGCTGGCAGCCAGGGGAGCGTTGTGCTCTCACAGCCAGTCTTTTAGCTGCTGTTTGGTGCAGATGTGAGGCTTAGACAATGAAAGGATTATTATTCTTGTTTTCTAAAGAAGCGTTTTGTTTCAGTTAGTGGGTGCTGGCACTGCTGGAGCTGCACTGAAGAGAGGGCACTGAGGAGAGGTTTACAATTAAAATAGTGATTTAGGGGAAAAACAAAACAAAACACTGCACTACTTCTGACAAGAGGTGGCTGCAGTGAAGGGGGAGGGAAATGTGGGGAAGGGGAAGTAGAGGAGAAAGTGTGCTGTTCCTGTTCTCAATGTGTGGGTATGTGTCATGAATCTCAGTTGGGGCACTGAATTTGCTGTGGATTGAGGAGTTGAAGGGAATTGAAGCAAGGGTGCTGGAGCATGGGGAGTTGTGAGGAAGGGCCCCACGAAGCACAAACAGAGGGGTTCAGAGCAGGGGGTGACTGCCTGCTCCTGGCAGGAGAGTAATTGGTGGGGAGGATGGAAGGTTGTGAGCAAAGTCTGGCAGAACATAGGTGGGAGTTCAGCTCAGTGCTGGCTTTGTTCATCTGAAGCTGCTAGCAAGGCATGCAGGAAGGAGGGAGCTTTCAAGGGTGTCGCTTGGGTGTGGGGATCAAATCTGTCATCAGCCTGCAGACAGCAGTTAGAGACAGACAAGCTGCTGGGTTCTCAGTAGGGGAGTGAGGAGGAACAGGCAGCCTCAGCAGAGCCTTGGGCAGCAGGGAACCACTGCCAAGTCAGGCAGAGGGCAGCCAGGTGCCAAGCACCACCCAAGGGAAGGCAGACATGGGCATTGTGGTGTTTTGGAGACGCAAAAGCCCAGAGGGGCGTGTTTGAGCCCCTGCGAGGTCTGTGAGGGCTGCCAAATGGAATAGAAGCCGGTGCAAGATTTGAGCCATTTCTCTCTCTCTCTCTCTTTTTTTTTCTTTCCTTTTCTGCCTCAGAATCTGCAAGATGAGCATCAGAAGCCAGCTCCAGGTGATTCTGCAGCAAGGGAGCGGGAGCGCGCACCCGATCTGTGTGCTACAGAACAGCAGGGCAAAATCCAGCAATTTGAAGCTACCAACCAGGTACTCATTTGCAAACAGCAAATTCAGTGCATAATGAGTCTGTTGTAGTTCGTATTGAAGGGTGCCCCTGGGCCTCGCCAGAGGCAGACACCTGCACCTCCCCTCCAGCAGGGGTGTGTGCGCCGGCCTGTGGATCTTAGTGCTGTTGTCTGTAGCTTGAGTTAAAAGCATTTGCTTTTTCTTTTTTAATCCAACTCTGCTGTGTAAGTTTTCCATATTTTACTTTTGCAAACCATGATTTTGAAGGAGTTTTCCACTTGCCTGGTGAGCCTTCTGAGAGCTGGTGAAGCAGAGATATATAGGGCTACTTCCCTGGCTCTTGAATTCGCACAAGTTGAGCCTGGTGCAGGAGGGAAGGGCACCTGCCTTTTCAGACAGCTGCTGCCTTTTTTTTTGTTGTTTGCAGTCTTTAAGGGAGATCAATGCAGAGGAGGGTCCCTTCTTTACTTAGCTTTAAGGGATGTAAGTTTAGTTACTAGGAGAGCTGAGCTGTCTTGAAGCAGATCAAATTTAACATGTGTCACAAGGGGTAGATGTTCTTGGTCATGCTCTTGAACTCTAAGGTAAATTATATCCACTGGGAAAACAGAGAGATTAAATGGGAGAAAACAAACAAAAACAACAATGAAACCATTGGAACATGATCTTTATTTGTAATCTGAGGTCATCTGTGAGCTGTTGGATCTGCTCAGTCACAGAGGTTGACAGAGAAATAGAACAGGCCCTAGGCTCAGTAGATGCAGTTGAAGTGTTTGAACAGTTTAGGGGGAGTGTCTCTTAGAGAACAGATAACATGACAGGTGTGTAGACTGATGAATAACAAGAAGAGATCATGTGGCAGCACCAGCTTCTGATGAAACTGAGGCTTGATTCAGTTCCAAAGAATATGCATATCATCTAAGAATGGCAACAAACAACGTGTTTAGAAATGCTAATAAGCAGTTGCTTAACAGTTTGCACTGCTCATATACATCTTGGTGGAAGCAGAGAACTGTCCTAAAACTATTTGAGATAATGTTACTCTCTTTAGGTAAAAAAAAGTCTAAGGTGGAAGTTTCTCAGGTTGTAAATCAAAGACTGGAGCTAATGAGAAGTTCCCCTCTGCAGCCATGCTGATGGCATGCTGACACTCCTTAGATTCCTTTGTTCTGAAGCCAGAACTTGAGGCTAGATAAGCCACTGGTCAGCTCAAATGTGCAGTCACCTCGGCCAGCAGTCTAGCAGCTGCTGCAACAGTACCTGGGTGATGGAATGAGGCAGCAAGAGAAGGGGCTGGAGGATGGTAAAGGTGCAGCTGCAGCATTCTGGGGGACATCAGAATAAACTATTTTTAGACTGTGTAGCTTCTCTGTGTGTGGTGGTTTGTTGGTGGTTTTTTTCTTCTTTTTTTCTGTTGTTGATGTTCAGATCTACTGGGAAGTGTTTGAGCTGAAGAAGTTCTTCCCTCCTAAGGGAACATGCATGCTAGGAATTGGGAATGGTCCTGGGCAGTCTGAGCAAGCCTGCCCCACAGTATGTGGGAGGCAGCATGATACGTGAACCCAAACATGGAACTTCCACCCTGCATGTGATGGTTGCATTGGAGGGACTAAAAGCTCTAGAAATCTTGTTGAGGAAGGAAAGATTTGTTTATTCACTGCTCTCCACCCAGCACAAACAGTGCTTACAGGCTTTGGACAGTGGCTTGTTTGTCTTGATCTCGTGAATACCTGGGCTGTATGGACTTGAATTAAGGGTGTTTCATATATAGCATCAGACCAACATCTTTTTGCTTTCAGTTATTGCAGGAAAAGCTGAATGAACTGAATTTTGAATTAAAATCTGCCCGAGAAACATCGCAGAGACAAGATCATACAATTCAGAGTCTGAATGAGGCCCTGAAGAGTAAGGAGAGTGAGGTAATAGTATAGGATGGGCAGGGTGGGGTGTTGGTTGGTGCTCACTGAAAGCGTGCTAGCTGTGTAGGCAGTGATTGAAAATAAATGCTTAAGCCATTTCTGTGCATCCCGAATCTCATTAAACTAGTTCCCGTGAAGCTCTTAGTGTTGTGTGGCACTGATGTATCATAATCCACGCTGGAGGCTTGGAATGGAAGGGTTTATGCTTGGCTTGCCAATGACTGTGCTTTCTATCCTTGGACTCACAGACAGAAGAGCTGTATCATGTCATTGAAGGGCAGAATGAGACAATGGCCAAGCTGCAGGACATGTTACACAGAAGCCAGCTGGGGCAGTTGCAGGTACATCCCTGGAGAGCCTGAAATACATCTGGTTTGGTGCTGCAGGGATTTTGGTTTTTAAATCCCTCTTGTGAAGTGAATCTTCAGTTTCTGTGCTTCTCTCTTGTCAGATGTCAGAGAGCACACCTTCATCTCAGGAGCAACAAGTGGCACTGCTTGATCTTCAGAACACACTTTTCTGCACACAGCTGGAGGTGCAGAAACTGAAAAGAGCTCAGCGCCAGAAAGAACATCAGCTGGTTGAAGCCAGGAGGGCTACCCAGCTCCTGGAGACCACAGTACATGAGGAGGAGCAGCAGAAAGAGGCAACCTGGAAACACAACCAGGTATGATGCACACTTAGCCTGGAAGTCTCCTCAGTTGTAAGGGTTAAGAAGTATTAGTGTAGTCAATACTCTGCTCTCATTCATCAGTTCTGCCTACACCAGTGTGGACACGCTTGACTAACCCTGTCTTGAATATGGCATGGAGAACTTTTTAGCCTCCTTGGCTTCCTCTTTGAGGATTTAGGATCCACAAAGACATGTGGCAGAAGATGCTTTGTTGCATGTACACTTCCAGCTGTTACAAATGTCCCATCTCTTTTTGCAGCGTTACAAACTTAACATCTGCTGCTGCAGCGGTTTAGCTCTTACTGATCATAAGGTTCAGCCTGTGGCTAGAGTAAAGCATTTAGATGGATGGATTTCCTGGGAAGGGAAATAAATTCCTGCTTCACTATGAAAGTGTGTTTTGAGATGTGAAAGCTAGAGTATTGCAGAGCATTTTTGGCTGCTCTCGTGGCAGTCCTTGTTGTTCTTGGTCCCTTCAGATTCAGCTACTCCTTAGAGGTCTGTTGAGGACTAAATGCCAAGGTGTGTGCTTTTCCTTCACAGGAGCTGCGTGCTGTGGTACAGCAGCTGCAGGCAGAGCTGCAGGACAAGGCTCAGCAGATCCAGACTTTGGAGTGGGAAAAGTTCCGTGAGCTGCAAGCACAGGAGCAGAGAGTTCAGTGTTTGAGTCAGCACCTGGCTCGCAAAGAGCAGCTTCTCCAGGTGAGACGCAGAAAGACTCAAACTGGGCATAACGAGCCAGGGTCCCTGCTCCTCCTCCTTTGGTTTTTGGAGATGCAGAAGTTGGTCTGTAGCTTTCATACATGCCCCTCAAAGAAGGAAAGGAAAAAGATGCTACTGTGTTCCCCAGGTGAGGAAGTTGGCACAGATGTCCAAATACATCAGCTCACTGCATGGTGAGCCCTGACAGGCACTAGTCAACCAGGTGCAGGTGTTCTAATTCCCTTTAACGTAGGGAGTAGATCAGGTACACAGTCTCCTGTCTGGATGTTTTCTGGACTAACAACTGTACTGGGTGTGTGTTTAGGAATCAAGGGAACTTCTGCAATGCCAGCAAAGCTTGGGCAGGAGCTCTGCAGCCATGGATGCTATGCTGGAGAAGCTGCAGCAGCGAGTCAGTGACAGGGATGCTGCACTGGAGGTGAGAACAATCTGTTAGTAACATATCCCTGTTTTTTGTGTGGCTCAATCTTTGAGTTACCATCAACAGTACAGCCGCACACTGTTCCTCTATGCTGATCCCCATGTTTCTCAAGTCCAATTCTTCCAGAGAATTCTTCTGGGAGAGCTGAGTTGCCCCATGCAGAACAGTGAGCTGCAGAGCCTTTCTATGCCACTCTGAGTATTTTACTCTTCTCATTTTAGAGAGCAGTAGATGAGAAGTTCTGTGCCCTAGAGAAGAAAGAACAAGAGCTGCAGCAGCTCCGTCTCTCAATAAAAGAGCGTGGAGGTGACCTGGAGAGGCTGCGCAATGTCCTGTCCAGCAATGAGGCCACCATTCATGTGAGTCCTTGTACCTGGGTGTGTGGAATCTAGCCTGGCTGTGATGTGGAGCAAGGCAAACCTTCATGTGAATGCTCTGTCTTTTGTTGGGGAGAGCAGTTGCGGGGTGTTGGCTTCCACTGTCCCTGTGTGCTGCGCAGGTTCCTGGGGCTCTCGTATTTGTGGGCGGGGTGTAGAGGTGAGAGAGGTGCCTGGAAAGGATGGAGATGTGTGTGTGTCTTTTGTTCAGGATAAAGTCCCTGCCTGTGATTGAGCACCTTCTATTGTTTGTCCTTAGAGCCTGGAGAGCCTCTTGAAAGCTAAAACACTGGAACTAGAGCAGATGTCAGCAACCTGTGAAAATCTCCGCTGGCTCAAGGAAGAGATCGAGGCCAAATCCTGCAGCAGGCAGAAGGAGCAGGAGGGGATCATCCAGCAGCTGCAGACTTGCCTGCATGACAGGAACAAGGAAGTGGAGGTAAGGCCTTCACTTAAACTCCCGAGCCTTTAGCAAATTTGTCTGCAGAGAGGGTGGTTCAAGGCCAGAGCCTCTTGGCTGCCTGCCGCTAGGTGGTTTCCAGTGCCTTGGAAACTGGCTGCTTTCAGCATGTGTAAATACCTTTGCTTTCTTAAACGCTGTTGTCTCAGCTACATCTGGACTGAAGAGCTGTTTCTCCCTGAACAGATTGAATATGTTCATAGCAATGTCCCTCCATCTCTCCCTTCCTCTCGTTTTGTTCAGGAGCTCACAGCAACTCTGCTGTGCAAGCTGGGCCCAGGACAGAGCGAGGTAGCAGAGGAGCTGTGCTTACGTCTTCAGCGCAAGGAAAAAATGCTGCAGGAGCTTCTCAGTGACAGGAACCGTCAAGCTATGGAGCATGATGCTGAAATCCGGGAGCTGCTGCAGGCCATGAACACCAAGGAGCAGTGGAGCAAAGTGAGTTGTCTACAGTGCTGCAGTGGGGACATCGGGGTGGGTGATTCTGCTTCATGTTAAGCATATTGAAGCCGCTCTCTGGCTGTTGTTGGTGTTGTCTGTCTGGAGCTGCTGAGTGCTGAACAGCCACCAAGCTGCTTTTAGGTTGATCACATGATGATAGGAACAGTTATAAATCAGGAGCACTTGTAGCAGTGTTCAGCTGTCAGATCCCAGTCACTGAGTGACTTGTCAGTGTTTATGCGTGATGGGGAAGGAGATGTGGATCCTTCTGGGTATCCATAATCTCAAGCTTGGAGCAGTGGAGGGACCGTGGGAGGATTGCTACTTGTGTAGGTCTGTGTTGACGAGACCAGAAGGAAAGACTCAGAGCTGTTCCTTGTGTAGCTCGGAACTCTGAGGAAGCTCTGCTCGTTGCCTTTCAACTTACACTTCAGTCAAACTGCTGCAGGATCCTGGGCAGGTAACGCCACAGTTCCTGCTCTGTCTGCTCTTGAACACTGGATACAATTCAATGTTAACTGAGATACTTTACAACAAGTTTCCTTTCATAAAAAAGAGAAGGCTGAAAGGCCAAACTCTGTCCCCTCTTGCTTGTCTCTCTCCTGCTTCTTTTTGCTTCTGAATGGGGTGAAGGAAACGGGGGGACTTGTTCCTCTGTAGGTTGAGAGGCAAGCAGAAGTGAGAGGGCTACAGTGGAGTCACTGAGTGACCAGGAGCAGTAGCTCCCAGGACACTTTTATTATCAAGTGACAGAAAAATATCAAGGTGTTTTCCTATGGTCTCTAAGAAAGTTGAGGTCACAGCCCCATCTTCCCTATTTTTTTTCTTGCTCAATCAGGCCACTACCGAGAAAATGGTGCATGCTTTGGCTGAAAGGAACTGCGAGTTACAACTCTTGCGCCAGCATGTGTTGAGGAAGGAGCCTGTCGGGATCCAGGCAGCTGGTACCGGTCCGCTGAAGCAGGACAAACAACAGCCTGTACAAGTAAGAGTCGTGTACTGTGTTTTACCTATGGCCTTGGGGCTCCAGAGAGAGCTCATCGCCACAGGAGGAACTGAGAGAGCAGAGTGCCACAGAGAATGGTGGTACTGAAAGTGGGATTAGGAAAGAGGCTTAGGAGGGACAGAGGAAACTGAGGAGCAGAAATGTTGCCTGGATGCTCTGACCTTGATTCCTGTAGACTTTGTCACTCAGTGTCACTCTTGTTTTGATCAGGCAGTAAGTACAAGTGAGCATGAAAAAAATCCACCTTCTGACCTTCCTGCATTGACCCAATCCTTCCTTGGGCTGGGCTGTGCCACTGCATTGTAATCCCCTCCCTGACATTGTCACATTCTGGAGGGGACAAGGGAGCTAATTTTAGGTCTCACTAATTCTTGGCAGAGCCTGCTGGGTGTTTACTGTCTCTTCCACAATTGGAGTTGGTATTTTTAAAGCAGCTTTTCTAAAAAACCCTTTGAGGCTGAGCACAACTGTAAGGCTACATATGCTGTGTTCCTGCCTGAGCAGCTGTTAATGGTTTATCGGTGAGATGACATGTTGAAAGTTTTTAAGCAGCTGCAAACAGGTGACTCATTTCTACTCCCAGGATGAAAGTGAGCTCTGGAGACTTCCTGATATGTGTATTTGGGCCAAGCATTGTGTTTTTCTACCTGCATAGTTCCTTGGGGCCACGTCCTTGGATGAAGATATAGGTCTAGGCAGAATCTCAATTGAAAGATGTGCTTGCTGCAGTTGAGCGAACCTTGCTTAATCCTGACTATAAAGAAGCTTGCTGCCAGCAACCTCTTAGTGCCAAATAAAGTAAGGCTAGAGCCCTGTTGCCCAGACATGCAGCTTCCATCTTGTGTGCAACTCTCTTGTCCCCACTCTCTGACTAGTTCCTGTCATTGCTTTGTCATGTTTCAGGGGCATCGACAAAGCAGCCAGCATCTTTGCTGTAGTCTTAAGAGCCCTGGGGAGGCTGTGAAGTTCCCTGTAAAGGTGCAAACCTAGAGGCTTTTGTGTTTTCAGGAAATACTGCAAAGAGCTTGTGGAGCTGCAGCCCTTGCTGGAACCCCACAGGAGGATGACAGCTGCCTGACAGAAGGAGGTAAGTGACAGCTTCTCTCAAGGTCCTCAAACAAGACCAGGACTTTTTTGCCGTTGTCTGGGTGTGTGGAAAAAAGAGAGGTTGATTTGAGGTGAGATACTTCAGTGCAAGCAGTTGTGTAGCATTCAGTGAAGGGATTCTGACTTTGTGGTTCAGGCAGGGATGAGAACAGTGCAGTTGGTTTGGGTTGTGCCTTAAAGCCAGGACACGTCATCTTTGCTAGGGTGAAGACAGTAGGCCTGGGATATTTCTGTTGTCTTGGGCTGCTGTTTAAGAATCAAGAAGGGAAGAAGAGTGTTTAGTAAGAGGCAATGTGGTGGGGAGTGTAATCATTGTGGACTGGTGTTATCAAAGAGGGATTCTGTCTAACCTTGCAGTCAGAGGGAGCAGCTGACACATGGTAACACTGCAGTAACCAAACTGTCTGCAATTGCAGCATCCGCAGCAGAACTGGAGAAGGATCTTGTTAATGCCAAAGAGGAGCTGGAGCTAATGGCAAAGAAGGAAAGGGAAAGCAGAGTGAGTTTGTGCTGAAGCCTGTGGTGGTATTCCTGCGTACAGGAGACCCTTGGGCTGCTCCTTATGGAGGTTTTGAACCCCCCCCTCCCCATCATGAGTGTGCCTCAATGAGAGATGGGGCAGCAGCTTGCGGTAGAGTTTTGCCTTTCTGAACTTTTTCACACCCTCCTCTTTTGTACCTAGCGGGAACTTGCTGCTCTCCAGTCTGTTGTGACCACGCAGGAGGAAGAGCTGCAGGTACAGGCTTCTGATATAGAGTCTCTGACCAGAACCATCCAGATCAAAGAGGACCTCATCAAGGTGAGATAATGTGCTGTGCTGGGTCAGCTTCTTCTGAGATGGCTGCAGAGGAGTCTCTTCTTTCCCCACATCCTGTCCTTCCTGGTCACCCATTTCCAGTGAATGGCACGACTTCAGAAACCGAGCTGCAGGCTTTTTGTGATAGTCATGACCAAGCACCTCTATTAAAGCAAGGAGCCTCTTCAGAGTAACATGCCTGTTTGTGGATCATTTTGCTTTTGGTTTGCCTACAGCCCTCTGTCTTGGGCCAGAAGTTTTGGGCCTCAAACCTTGAGACTGTCATTATTAGACACTTTGCTCCTTGCTCAAGGACTTTAAACAGATGTTGTGTTCCTTCTTAGTTCTTGCTTCAAGCGGTTGTTTGTGGTTAATACACCCTGGATGCATTAGTATTTCTTTCTTAGCAGACCCGGGTCTTCTCTAACACTGGAAAATGTTGGTAACTGCATTCCAGGGAGGGTCACAAGGTTCCAGCTGTCCTTGTTATTGATCCCTTCTCCACAGATCCCTCCTGCTCTTGCTTTTCAGGATCTGCAGATGCAGCTGGTAGATCCTGAAGAAATTCCAGCAGTGGAAAGGCTGACACAAGAAGTGCTGGTGCTTCGCGAGAAAGTGGCCGTAGCAGAGTCGCGAGGACAAGAGGCTACTGGAAACAGAAGGCAGCAGGTAGTGTGTCCTGCAGGGCAAGTTTGTGTATTTGTATGAGTGTATTTGTTTTATCTGGTGCTCAGTTACAATACTTTATTCTCAGCTGTTGGTTATGCTGAGGTGTGCATGTTCTTTAAAGCTGGCTGCATATAATAGAGGGAGTAGAAAGGATTGGTTCCCTTTAGCATTAGTCTCAAGGGCATGGACTTCTGGGGGTGGTGTCCAGGACTGGCAATACTCAATTGCTTCAATACAAGCAAGAGAGGTGTTGGTGCATCTGAAAGGGGAAACCACTGTATCCCTGAGCAGCCAGATGCCTCCTTTGATTTATCTAGGTGTTACATCTTGTCTTTTCTCTCTGACCAGTTGTTACTAATGCTGGAAGGGCTGGTGGCTGAGAGGAATCGGCTAAATGAGGCTCTCCAGGCAGAGAGGCAGCTTTACAGCAGCCTGGTAAAGTTTCACACGCATCCAGACAGGTAAGCAAAGCTGTCTTGTCTGCATGCTGCCTTGCCAGGGTTTGTGTGTGTGGGCTAGTGGGGCAACCCCTGAAGCAATGATCATTTTAGGAGTCCAAATCTTAGGCTGCTTTTTCCCTTACAGAGACTGCAGTGGCCAGCTTTAAATGATACATAACCTCCACCCATAGCTGTCTCTTGTTCAGGCCCTGGGATTTCCATCCCTGTTCCTTGGCTTACTCGCTCCCTGCTCAGTTTCCCACCCACATTTGGCCACCTTTCAGAGGCTGCTGTTTTCACTCTGCCAAATTCCTCACCAACTGCTGGGTTGATAAAGATCTGTCTAGGCGATTATCTAGGAGGCTGTCCCACAGTGGTGTGTGGCCGCGTTCTTTGCACTCCATGCTAATCCCCTGCCCTTCATGGGGCTGCAGCCTCTGGGATATTTGAGCTACCTGACAGCAAGAGAGCACGTACATGAAGTGCTTGGGTTAGTACTGAAGAACAGCTGTGACTAGGGGTCTCCTACCATGGGCTGGAGCCTTTTTTGGGAATGGCTGTGCTCTGGGGAGGTTGAGATGTGAAGCCAGAGGTGTCCAAGCCACCTATGGGAGCATGCAGGGCCTGTGCCTGGGGTAAGTGGAAGTCCTGGATGGAGGAGCCAATTTGGTGTGCACTTGCTGCACCTATCTAACCCTGTTCCTTTTTGTGTGATGTGTCTGCTTAGCGCTGCAAGAGACTGCACTCTGCAGGTGGAGCTGGAAGGGGTCCAAGAGCTCCGGGGACAGCTGGAAGAAGCTCTTGGACGAAGCTTGGAGCGTTTGAGCAGGCTGGAGACACAGGGCCCCATAGGAGGTGGGGAACAGGAGCGTGTGAGAGTCCTACCCCAGCATGCCTTCTGAGCACTGGTGCTCGCCCGCCTGCCACGGAAATGGTTCACTAACTGAGCGAGCCTGTCTCACTGACTCTGGGAGGGTTGCTTTGGTACTTAGTAATGGTACGATAGAACTGGTGCAGGGTTTTTTGTTTTATTTTTGAGCTGCTTTGGAAATGGCGATCAGTGCAATTCACCTGTGTCTCATGTATGTTCCTGTCTGACTCACCCCGGTGCCCACTGATGTATTTGCACATTCAGATCATTCCATTTTAGTTGATTTCCTTCCATTTTTGTTCTCCCTATCCCATGGGCCAAATAAAGATTCCCTTACTCTGAAGGAAACACCAAATGTTCTCTCTCATCTCCCAAGTGCATGAGTGTGAATTTTTGTATTCCCTCCCTGCTTTTCTACCCAGTGACATCACCCTCTTGGGCTGATGGCTACTGGCACAAAAGGAGTGTGTGGAGGTACGGGTTCCAGAGCCAGAGAATTTGAGAAGGGCTGCAAGAACTGCAGGCACTTGCCTGGGGTTTGTTCCACAAGTCTCTTTGAGTGTAGAACCATCAGTTAGTTTTATGTTCAAACCAAATCCTACTCCAGCATTGATTTCACTGATTTTTAATTTATTTATTTTTTTTATTTGTTTTTCCCCCTGATTTTAAATTGCTGCAGTCTGGCTTGCGAGTGCCTTTGCAGGAAAGCTTCCTCACCCCTGTAAGGGCCTGGGCTGGGTCTGCTCCTATCTGTAACATGCACATCTCACACATAGGCTCCACATGATGACTGGACAGGGCTTTCCTCTGCTTTGCTAGGGACCAAGTGCACTTGGCATCACTGTGTGCAATTTCTAGGACATCTTTCACCTCCTCTGGGAGTGCTGGGGCTGGTGTAAGGACTGAAAAGTAATAGCAACAGCTTTCCAATGTTCAGCACTTCCCAAGTGTTTGGGTTGACTGCCTCATACCGAATCACTTCCCAAAGTGCCAGGAGCAAAATTTGTACCTCTGGACATCTGTTTCTGTTTGCTGGGGAAACTGAACCTGGAGCAGAAAGAGCTCCATCTTGCAGGGCTGTGCCTTCTGGACCTGTAACCTCTCTGCTGTACATCTCCTTGTGACCGCTTCACGTATTACACAACTCATGCCTTGCACCTCTGCTGAGATCTTTCCTGGCTCAGCCAGGGATAGCAGGCAGCATGGCTCTCCCTTCATATGCAGCAGGTCAGCACCCCTCTGGGGCTGCACCTCACTGCATGGTGAGTTCATCTGTCCTCATGCGGCCTGAAGGCTCATAGCTGGTGCTGCTGGGCAGCTCTGGTACCTGGTTAGCCTTGCTTTTCTTGCTTCATCTCATTCTCTTCCTCTCAGTTCTCTGTGTAGGATCATCTCTTTCTCCTTCTGCCACTCGCTTTGTAGGAGCCTTTGAGTCCCTCTCCTTATCTTTCCACCTTCCCTCCTCCATCCTGGTTCTGTTGCCTATCTCTTGGAGCCCAGGGCCCAGTGCAGGCTGCTTGGCCTTGGCTGGTGCTCTGGCAGCTCACAGCTCTTGTTATGCTTGTGTTTTGCTGCAGATCTGTCCCTGTCACCATCGTTGATGTTAAGTGACACAGAGGGATCACTCTCTTAAGCAGAGATGTCCCAGGTTTTCTGCTGTGTTCCTTAGGGCTTTGCTTTATCCTTTGTATACCTGCCTGTGCACACTTCTGCCCTGCAGAAGGACCAGCTTGAGAAACCCATGGCTGAGAGCACCCTTTGGAACTGTGCAGTGCTTTGTGCTGTGTCACAGCTATTTGTGGAGGTCTTTCCCTCTTAATTTCTCTGGAGACTTGTTTCTTGTCCCCTGTTCCTAAGGATGTGAAGATTTCCTCTGCAGCCAATGCTGTTATCCTGCACTTGTGGGCAAGTCCTGCAGCTGGTAGCCTTTCCCTCAAGCACAGGAGTCTGTGGCACACAATGCTCAGGGTGCATCTCTTGTCCCCTTTGCAAGTAGTACACGGAGAGCTGAGGAGCCCTGAATTTGCACCCTGAGGTGCTCCTGGTGCTGTGCAGTGGTCAAACGCTTGGTGAACACCCCATGAACACGCTTCTCTGCTTCCCTCAGCACCTGCCTCCCCTTCTTCCTTCCCTTCCCCCCCTTTTTTTTCCTCTTCGTTTGAGATTTGTGCTCTCGGCTGAGAGCTGTGGGTGATGGTGAGGAGCCATGTGCCAAGGGCTGGCAGAGGTGATACTCCCATGTCCCTAAGGCATCTGTGCTGGCTGTGAGCCACTCTGCCTGGCTTCTCCACCTGTAAAGCCCCGTGCAAGGGCTCCTCCTGCTCCAGTACAGCCCAGGGGCTGTGTCCCTTTGCTTTGCACAAGTCTGCAGGCATTGAGCTGGGTGGCTTGGCATCTGCTGGCTTTGTGTCCCTGAGGGGCACGGGGCTGTGCTTTGGCTGTGCTGGATGCCACTCACAGGAGCTACTGTCTCTTCCAGCTGCTTCTTCCTGCCTCAAGCGAGTGTGGTGGCTGTCAGGGCCTCTTCTTGTTGAAGGGACTCTGCCACATGGGGCACTGTCTGCCCAGGCTGGGAATCGCTCCTGATGTTTTATTTATTTATTTATTTATTTATTTTCAACCTCCTGGCAGTTGCTTTTCATGCATGGGTCTCCTGAGTGTGCCACCGTTCAGGTGCTGGTGTACACAGGGTGCTGTGCCTCCCTGCTGCAAGGTGTGCTCCTGGCTGGTCCTCAGCTCTTGCACCAGTAACCATGTGCTTTCCTGCTGGTTTCTCCTTCACTTGTGAGGTTTGACATCATCTCCTCTGTGTTCCCTATCCATGCTCAGCCTTGTGTGGGAGCTTCAGCCCTGATAGCATGGGTTTGCCTGCAGGCTAAGTGGCTGTGGCTTCTGCAGGGCTTGGTGGGGGGGCTGCAAAACCTGGCCCTGCATGGCTGTACAACCTGTCCAGGCTCTTATCTCCCTGGGGAGGGATATCATTGCCCTGAACCATCCCCATCCAGCAAAGCAGGCTGGGCCATGCAACTGGGTGGGAGGACAGTGTGAGAGAGTGGGCTTATGCAATAAGGTACTGGGAGCAAGCAGAAAAGAGTACCCACAGCTTGAACTGGTGAGGCAGGATCGCCCCCAGCCCCCTGTGCACACTTCTGTTGTGTTGTTGCCCCTATGGTACTAGGCTATGGGACACAAGTGTCCTTATAGCTGTGCTGCAGCTTTGCAAGGCCAGCACATGGCATGCAAAGAACTCAGTGTTATGCATAGCAGTGGGGCTGGGGTGGGGTGGGCAGTTGCACAAGGTAGTTCAGGGCAGTGCTAGTGAGACTTCCTGCCCACCAGGTGCTGCTGCTGCTGGTCATAGCTGGGAATATTGCCGCAGAGTGGGTGGGACATGCATGTGTGTGTTGACACAGTGAGCTCAAGGTGCTGTGGAAGTAGAGATTGGGATGGGATGGGATGGGATAGGTGGTACTGTTGGGATAGTCCCCCTTCCTTGAAGTAGCATGTGGTGCTGAGCAGGAGCTCCATCATGAAGGGAGTGACAGGTCACAGTGATGGAAGGGAGACCTTCGTCCCACTGGGGTGCCCCAGCACCAGACATGTGCAAGAGCAGGCATCTGCCCCAGGGCTGCCCACGTGTCCATGGGCATTGCTGGGGGCATGTGGACAGTGGCAGTGCTATCGTTGCCACTGGTCTGAGCACCTTGCTGTCTCCTAGGTCAGACTGCAGGGACAGAGGTTGATGATGCTGACTTTGCCAGCACTGAGGAAGAGGTGGCTCACAGCACCACGACCCAGCAGGTAAGCATGGGCAGCATGGCATGGGGAACAGGGGTTGTAGAGCCAGGTACCGTGCTGCTGCCCGGCCCTTTTGAAAACGTGTCTATTTGCCTTTGTTCCTCCAGACTGGCTCCCGGGCTCCTAAGGAAAGCAGAGGCACTGAGAAGAGGAGCACAACCCCTGCCCTGGCAGAGCAGGAGCTGCGGGCAGAAGAGGAGCTGCGGGAGCTGAAGGCACAGCTGGAGGAAGCAGGCTTCTCCTCCGTGTCCCACATCAGGCAAGAGCCTGGGATGTGGGAGCTGGGGGGTGGGTGAGGGGTGCCCTGTGTTCTGGCTGCTGCCTGCCCTTCACAGCATCACATGCCCCCCAGGAAGGCGATGCTGAGCCTGTGCCTGGAGAACGCGGAGCTGAAGGAGCGGATGGGTGAAGCTACGTCGCTGCTGGAGAGTGGGGAACAGGAGGAGGCTGGGCTGGGCAATGCCCCGTCACCGGAGCCCCGCAGGATGCAACGGAAGGGCTGCAGTGTCCTTGGGGATGGCCAGGGGCTGCTGGCAGAGAGGGGAGCTGTGCCCACCAAGCGCCCTGCGCTGGAGGTACAGTGCCAGGATGATGCCCCCAAGAGACCGTGCCCCAGCAGCCCACGTGGAGAGGATGGGAGCTATGTGAGTGCAGCAACTATAGGATTGGGATGGGGACAGGGATGGAGCAGGGCTGGGGGACTCATGGTCCCATCTCCCCTCTGGCAGGTGAAGGGCATGGTGCCCTGTGGGAGCTGGCCAGGGCTGGGTGCGGAGCTGTGCTCACAGGTGGCACAGAAACAGTGCCAGGAGCTGCAGGACAAGCTGGCTGCCTCCGAGGCAATGGTGCGGGCGCAGGCTGAGCAGCTGGAGAAGTACCACGTCTTGCTCCGTGAGTGGTGGGATGGGTGGGATGTGTGCCCATTCCAGCGTGCCCTGTGCATGCAGCCAGCCTTCGGGGGGGGACCCTGAGCTGATGGGGTGATACCCAGCAGGTGAGCATCACGCCCAGCAACTCAGCAAGCATGTGCAAGTGGACTTCCAGGACTTGGGCTATGAGACGTGTGGGCGGAGTGAGACTGAAGCCGACCGCGATGAGACCACCAGCCCTGGTAAGGAGAGCTAGGGGCACTGGGGGGTCCTTGTGCCTTGCCTGCCTGGCACAGAGAAGTGACACTGTCCCTGCTGCAGAGTGTGAGGAGCCGGATGTGTTCAGTGAGCCCAGCCTAGGGGAGGAGCTGGGTTCCCCATGCCGCTCAGGGGTGCCCAGGGTGGGCAAGGCTGCCCTGAAGGCTGTGGCCCAGACGGACGTGGGAACCCTGCGCCAGCACATCCAGGACCTCAAGGCACAGCTGCTCAATGCCAACAAGGTGATCCAGAGCCTGCAGCGCCGTACCCGCTCCATCTCTGTCACCAGTGGCTACACCTCAGGCACCGAGCGGCCCCCGCTGTGCCCCACCGTGCCGGTCTTGCCGCCCCACAGCCTCACCGATGAGGATGAGGGCTGGCAGTCAGATGGCCATGGCACCCTGTGCCCACAGAGCGACCTGGAGCGCCTGGTGCACCGCGTCGCACTCCTCGAGGCACAGCTGCCTCCTGCCAAGCCTGGGGGAGGCTTTCCCAAGGAGCTGCAGTCTGCCACTTGGCCAGGGTATGGCATGGACTGGGGATGGCTGGGGGGCTATGGGAGGTCACAGGGGTTGCCTGAAGTAGTTGCTTGCAGAACCCCAGGGGTGGATGGTGTGCAAACGTCCATGTCACCTGTCCGTGCCACGTAATACAGACAGCTCTGGGGTCCTCCCCTTTGCCAACCCTACAGGAAATACAACTCGCTGGTCCAAGCACAGGCCCGGGAGCTCTCTCACCTGCGGCAGACGCTGCGTGAGGGCCGTGGAGCGAGCCGCAGCCTGGCCCAGCACCTGCGCGATGCCCTGCGCTCCTTTGAGGAGCTCCTTCGCGGCACCGACATCGATTACTACCTGGGCCAGGGCTTCCGGGAGCAGCTGGCCCAGGGCAGGCAGCTGGCTGAGAGGCTCAGTGATAAGCTGGGCACCAGTAAGTGCCTCGGGGGGCACTGGGTGGTGTGGGGGCACAGGGGAATGGGAAGGGATGCTCTGATGGGTGCTGCCGTGAGCTGGGACCGTTTGGCCATGGGGGCTACCTGCCCTGCTGTGGGCTGCTCTGCTTGGGCTATTTGGGGACAAATAGCCCAAGTTATGAGAGGATGCTAACCAGTTCCTCTTTGATTGTTTTTTTTTCAGGGGATCAACAAAAGGGAGAGGATAAATCTAGCCATGAGCTCCTGGTACTGAGGTACACCCTCCCCCAGAGGGACACCCCGGGGGTCATCGCTGCTTTTGGGGTTGGGGTGGGAGTCCAGGGTGCTTTGGATGGCTGTCCTGGGGCTGCTGCTGTTCTCCTGGGTTTGGCATCTCGTGGCCCTGCACTGTAGTGTGATAATGAGGTGGACATAGCACAGCAGGGAAGGGCTGTGCAGGGTCGCTAGCCTTGCTGGTGGGCTGTCTCCACAGGCTCAGCCGGGAGCTCCAGGAGAAGGAGAAGGTGATTGAGAGCCTGGAGGCGAAGTTGCAGGAACGGTGTGAGTCCCCAGGCAGCAGTCACCCTCCCTCGGAGTCATCCCGCTCTGCTACCAGCACCTCCTTTGTGTCCGATGTGCTGGAGCCCTGCTCTGATGGGGAAGCAGCCAGTGAATGCAGCCAGTGCCCTGAGGAGCCTGCCCGACACCCAGGTACCACGAGCTGGGGACACGCAGCCCCTCTGCAGCGCATGGCTGCAGCACAGAGCCCAGTGCTAACACTGCTCTTCATCTCTCTCCTGTCTCCAGGCCTCCACTTTGACTCCTTGTCCAAACCTAACAGTGCCCCCCTGCCAGCACTGGCACCCACTCACCCCTTCCTGCCCGCTGGGCTCCCTGTGCCCCTGGGCTGCTGCGGGACCCGTGCTTGCTCCCTGGCCGAGGCGCAACAGGAGCTGCAAGTGCTCCAGAGGCAGCTGGGAGAAAGTGAGCGTGCACCCCTGGCATGGGGTTGCTCCTGCCTGCCCTGCTATATGGTGTTGCATGGCCCCTGGCCCCCCACCCTGCCTGTCCTTCCCTGGCCCTTGTCCTCCCCAAGTCCCAGCGCTCTTGCAGGGGGATGATGGGGACACATGGATCCTCTTGTACAGAAGAAGGGGTGGGTGGGATGAACTCCCCTTGGAAAAGGCTGCTTTGGGTTGCCGTTGTGTAGAGGCTTCCCAACTTGTGTCATGTAGTCAGCACGCACTAGGAGAGCCTCTGCTCCTCAGAGTGAATGGGAGACAGTGGGATGCACTGATGGGCACAGCAAGAAGCATGTGGCGAGAGGGTTTATCATCCCGATTCTTCTTCCTTGCCCTTTGCTCTCCTCCTCCTCACCGCTTTGCCCTGTGCGTGCAGGTGTGACGCTGCCAACAGCGAAGCCCGCAGCCTCGCTGGGCCCCTTTGGAGAGGGCAGCAAGCAGGCAGCATCGCTGTGCCAGCACGGGGCTCTGCAGAGCACATCCAAGCCCCCTGCCCTTTGGGATGTGCCCACTGCTGGCCGGCTTTATGGGGCACTGCCATCGGGGTGCCCAAGCAACCAGAAACTAACAGGTATGGGGTGTGCTGGGAGCCTGGGGGCATTGCTGCTGGGGAGACTCAGCCCCAGAAGGTTCGGGGTGGTGGGCACGGCGTGGGGTGGACGATGTGGCTGTCACTGAGACGTGTCCCTGGGTGTGCAGGGGTGGAGCTGCTGGAGGAGCACCTGGTGGAGATCCGCAGCCTGCGCCAGCGCCTGGAAGAGTCCATCTGCACCAACGACCGACTGCGGGAGCAGCTTGAACGCCGCCTGGCCTCCACGGGCAAGGCCAGCGGTACGGCACTGTGCGGGACCACTGCGGGCCATGCTCTCCGGGTGTTCACCCCCTGCATGACACGGTGCTGGGTAGAGAGGCTCAGCACCTATCCCCCTCTGCAGGTTTGCCCAGCGACGTCTATGCTCAGGGGCCGGAGCTGGGGCTGCAGCTGAGTGGGGAGAACAGGGCACTGCGTGAGGACAACCGGACCCTGCGGCTGCAGTGTGACCACTTCTCTCGAGGTAGGGCTGGGCCACCTGTGTCCCAGAAGGGAATTGCCGAGCAGGGTGACGGTGACATCCGTGTGTCCCCAGAGCTGGCGCGGGTGCAGGAGGCCCTCCTGGCTGCTTGCTCACGGGTGCGGGAGGCAGAGGCCGAGCTGGGCCAGCGGCGTGGGGAGCAGCGGAGGCTGGCAGAGGAGCTCACCAAGCACCAGGACAGCATCCGGCAGCTGCGGGACGAGCGGCTCTCTCTGCAGGAGGACAACAACAGGTGAGGTCTGGGGATGGCAGGGCTGGGCATTGTGGCTGGCTCCAGACCCACGTGTCACCTCTGTGCAGGCTGCAGCACACAGTGACGCTCCTGCAGCAGCAGTGTGAGGAGCACCGCCTGCTCCTGCAGGCCCTGCGCACGGAGCTGCATGTCTACGAGAGCCTTCCCGGCCCTGCCACCGAGCCGCATGCAGGTACTGGTGCTGTGCCCAGCTCAGCAGCCCTGCTTCTGGCCTTGGGATGCAGGGAGGGAAGGAACCCCCAGCAGCCACAGCCGTCTGCAGGGCTCGGTTGGATCTTGTTCCAGGCTGCTTCCCATCTCCTCCCGTGCGGGATGTTGGCACCAGCTTGGCAGCCCCCTTCTCTCCACCATGCTCCGACATGTTGATGCCCCAGCATACAGCTGGTAGGTACCAGAGCCCTCCTGCATGAGTGCTCCTGAGACTGAGAAACTCAGGGCACCCTTTCTGAGCTGAGGGCAGAGCTGCAGGAGAAGCAAGCGCTGCTCCTCACCAGCCCTGCTTTCCCTACAGAGCCGTGTAGGGCTGACCCTCCAGTGAAGAAGAGCAAGGGACCGGCAGGGGCTCACGTTGTCGGGCGCCTGGACACCTACCGCTCCCTGGAGCAACGCATCCTGGAGGGGAAGGCACTGGCCCACGAGCTGATGTGCCTGACACGGCCAGCGCTCGGGCTGTCCAGTGCAGGAAAGGAGGTACAGGGCGGGCAGGGTGGGCTGGGGGCCTGCAGCAAGCAGCGCTCTGTCATCTACTCCATCTGCTCCATGGCCACGGGCACACCAGGCTGCTACCAGTGAGGCCAGGCAGTGATTTAGGGCTGGATCCTTGCAGCACAGTCCTGTGGCAGGGGAGGGGGGATGGAGGTGCTCCAGCGGCACCTGCTCCCGCATCCTTTTCCCACAGGTCCCAGGGTGTGCAGGTGCAGGGCACCTCTGGGGCAGTGCCAGCACCCTGCACCACGTCCTGGAGGAGTGTGCCTCGCTCCTCACCACCTTCTGGAGCACCGTGCTGCCTGTTGGCCCTGCTCAGCACCAGGGCAAGGTGAGCACCATGGGGAGCCAGCAGGGTGAGCAGGTTGGATGCTCGCTGCTCACAGCACATGTCTTATCCCAGGAGCAGGCGTTACAGAGTGAGATCACAGCACTGCGTGCCCAGCTCTCTGACAGGGAGGATGCTCTGCAGAGCACGGCCAAGCGGCTCCACAGCATGTCCCGGCTCAAGGACAGCATGGAGCAGTTCATAGTCAGCCAGTGTAGGTGGCATGGCCACAATGGCCTGGTACCCTTGTGCCTGGGGTCACTCTGTGGCGCAGGAACCTGGCTGACTCTGTCCCTCTCTCCCTCACAGTGACCAGGACTCACAACGTGCTGCACAAGGCCAGGACAAACCTGGAGGTGAGTTTGCCCTGGACAGGGCTGGGTGCCCTTGCCCTGGTGAAGGTTTCTGGGCCTCATCTGGGGCTGGGCACAGACAGCAGATAACAAGGGGTGGGGTGAGCCCAGGATGCATTGATGTGGGTCCTATGGGCTGTCCCCACTCCTTGCTTCCCTGTCCCTGAGGCACAACAGTCCCAACCAAGCCCTCACTGCTGTACGTGCTCTCTCACCAGGTGAAGGCCCAGCAAGCCCTGCCTGTTGCGTGAGCCCCGGGCTGAACGATGGGAGCAATGTCCCTGGCCACACAATGGCCCGCACTGGAGGGCTGGAGTGGACAGGGCTCAGGGGTGCCCAGCGCTGCCCCAGGCACTGCAGATAGTGGGTTCGGGCTCCTGTGACAGTTGTGTGCCCTTCACTTGCCTTTGCTAGGCATCGCAGCAGCTGGTTTGGGCTTTGCCTGCCTCATGCTTCACCGCTTGCCCCCTTCCACCCACTGTGCTCAGAGCAGGGTGTCACAGCCCTCCAGGCTGAGCACCTGTTGCCCTGGGACTCAGTCCCAAGTGTAACCTTGCTGCATACCTGCCCCTGCTCGTGGATGTATGTATATATATATATAGATAGAAGTATAGATATTGGAACTGTGTTTCAGGGCCCTCCCTGGGCATGTCAAGGCCCCAGCATGGGAGGAAGATGTAAGAAACGACACGTTCTGTTCAGTGGCCTGAGAGTCCCCAATAAAGGTTTCCTTTGGGTCCTGCTGTTTTCGGCACGCCTATCCCTGCAGCTATGCCCCCTCCCCAAGCCACCTCGGGTCCTGGTGGCTGTCCCAGGGGGCAGCTCTGTGCTGAACCCCCCAGTGGGTGCGCCATGGCACAGTGGTGTGAGTGGTCTCAGTGTTCCCAAAGCACCCCTCCACCACCAGGCCAACAGCACAGAGAACAATAAATACTGTAATAAATAGAGAAAACCCTGTCACATGGCACTGCTACAGCAGCAGACGGTGTAGCTGGGGTCCTGGCGTCTCTGCCTTGCTCTGCTCTCCCCAGGACCGCCAGAAGCACCCAATGGTGGTGACAGGGCAGGTGTTCAGTCCTCGATGGCGCCGTCCTGGCAGCAGGTAAGCATGGTGCATCCAGCTGTGCCCTCCCTCCTGCTGGCTCAGCACTAAACGCGGCGGAGAGCTGTGGCCAAGAGCTCTCCTTGAAGCTGGGGAGCATGGGACAGCCAGGGCTGAGGGACAGGGGGACAGTGGCAGACTGAGGCTCCCCAGGGACCAACATGGCCTTAGAGGCTCATCACTAGGGCAGCAGAAGGACACTTTGCTGCTGGCCTGGGCTTGGGACAGTGCCAGGACAGCATCAGGGCCATCACAGTCTAGAGCAGAGGGGTAGTGAAGCCCTTTCCATATCAGGAGCGAGGAAAGGCTGTTCTGTGAGCAGCAAAGCAGCCCCAGGGACTTGCTGAAGCCAAGGGGAGCTGCAGGTGGGCGGAAACCAAGGGTTAAATCAAACCACACCAGTAGGATGGGACAGCAGGATGGCCCCAGCAGGCCTGGGCTCATCACCAGGGGCTGCGGCCCCTCCAGGTTGGAGGCTGGAGCCAGCGGCCAGTCCTCACACAGTCCCGTGGCCCAGCATGTGCAGACAAAGTGGCATCTCGTGTCCTGCGTGGGGGGTGGGCGAGGCCCCGGCTCAGATGGGTTTGTACAGCAGCGTGGTGACGTACTTCTTCTTGTAGCGGTGCGTGGCACTGAGCACCATCACGCCGTCCTGTGAGAGGCAAAGCATCAGCTGTAGTGGGTAGGGAGCTCAGAGCTGCAGGGCACCCCCAGGCAGCTGGGAGGAAGAGGCTCCTGCTGCTCTATGGGCTTGGGGGGCTGGCCCAGCCAGCAAGAACCACCCACCACCCATGACAGGGGGCTGGGGAAGAGCAAGGGAGGGAGCCGGTTCGCGACAGGAGAGCCCTGGGCTGCCCAGCTCCACCATGCTGCGAGGAGGCAGCTCCAGGGAACTGGGGGTTGTAAGGAGATTACCACCACCTACACCCCTGCACATGCCATGTTTCACCAGGCAGCCAAGCAATCCCCAGGTGACTCCTCAGTTCTCTGTGCCACCATCACCACACCAGGGCTGTCCAGGTTCTGTGACCTGCAGGCCCCTGGGAGCCACAGCTGCTCCCCTTCCCCCAGCCTGCAGCTGCTGGGGCCTGCCCTTACCTTGATGGAGAGCGCGTAGAGGTGATTGAGCATGACGTGGTTGGGTTCGGGCAGTAGGGCTGGGTCACACTAGGACAAGAGAAGTGTCAGAGGAGAACAGCAGAACCCTGACCCCTCAGCATGAGAAGCAGGGAGCTGCCATCTCAGACAATCTGAGCTGCTGGGTGGCTGTTCAGAACATAAACAGAGCCCAGCTCAGCACTAGGCAGAGTGGTTAATGAGAAAATCGATGCTCTTCCCAGCAAAGAGCAAGGGCCAGGCACCAGCTAAGGGCTGAGCAGGCTTCTTGCAGACAGGACTCCCCTTCTGGCCTCTGTGTTGCTCTCTGTATGCAGCCGTATGCTGGTACCCACCGAGATATTGGTGTCCTTGTTGAGGATGACCTGAAGGAGGTGAGGCGGGAGGATGGGAGGGGATTTGAAGCGCTCCTCAGGTCGGTACACGTACATCTCTTGGCCGTAAGGTCCAGGCGGTGAACTTGATAAGTCTAAAGGAAAGAGACAGCAGGAGGCATAAGATGGCTAAAGCACAGATCAGCTCCCGGGATGCTGAGAATACAGCAGGGTCTTTCAGACATCAAAGTATTCTATGAGTTCAGTCTGCAGCTGGTACTGAGAAGACTGGGGTCAGCATGCAGTGGGGCAGCAGTGCAGGCTCATCGTGTATAGAAGCCACAGCACCTAGAGAACAGAAAGTGGCTTGTTTTGTTTCAGAGTTCAGAGTTTCCCCTTAGCCATATATCATATAGCAACAGATTAGACTTTGCACAGCAGAACAAGCAGACAGGCAAGCTGTGGGCATATCCAAGCATGCCTGTAAGCTGGCACATGCACTGACACAACATAGGCACCCTGTGGTATCCACCCCAAGACCCCTGCACACAACTCTCAGTACTGCTGGGTCCCTCTCCCTGTTCCAAGCAGCCTGCCCCAGAGCAGCACCCGTTATAGCAGGCACAAGGATGCAGGGGCACAGCAAACAGCACATTTACACAACTGCCTGACACAGAGGCCCCAGGAGGGGAAGTCCAGATTTAGGAGCTGCTCAGCCTCTGTGAGGGACCTCAGGAGCTTGTCACTGTAAGCTGGACAGATTGCATCTCCCAGACACATCTGACCTGCTCGCTTTGGAACAGCCAGCACCCTGAAGGGTCCACCTCCCTGTAGCTGCTGCTTGATGGCTTCTTTTTGGGCTGGGCAAAGGCCTGGAGCTGAGGTTGTACCTAAGACAGGACTTAGAGCATGGAGAGCAGGCTGCGCTCAGACCACCCTGGACTGAAATGTGACTGAACTACCTGCCAGCATTGCTCACCAAGCCAGCACTGCCAGCATCCACATGGTAACTCGACCTGCTGCTGTAACATGAGTGGAGTGAGGTTTCTGATGTGCTAGCAATAGTACAAATTGCCTTGGTGTGAAAACCAAGAGCAGCGGCTGAAAATAACCTGGATCCTGCTCTCACCTAGCTTCTACCCCAGATCAGATGACTTACTCACAGTTGAGCAGACAGAAAGGAGGGATGTTCCCAGCGTTCACTGGTCTGAAACGGCCTCCTCAGCCACAGGCAGGCACCAGCCCTGCTCTGGGACCGTGCTAGCACAGAGCAGATTACACCAGCACAGCCTCCTTGGAGACAAAGCCTCAGCTAGGAGCTGCCGAGGACATGTGCAGGACATGCTGCCAAACATTAGTCTCTCTGTGTGCGGGCCCACACCTCTGCTAAGAGGAGCTGTCTGCCCCCAGAGCAGCGAGTCTCAGAGTAGGAGGTGGAAAATAGCACATGCAAAGCTGTAACGCCACAAAAACTCACCCCGACCTGAGGTTTCTGAGCTCTCCAGGGAATCCACTTTTAAAGCGTCGAACACCTCAAAGTCAGACTTCTTGACGTGAATCAGATTGTTAATCGTCCCCATCTGGCTGGTGACCACGGGCTGGAAAGAACTAAGGTAAGAGGCTTCCTACATTCACCCTCAACTGAAGCATACTCATGCTTCCCAGCTTCTCCCAGCCTGAGCTGCCTTCGCTATGCCATTACCTCAGAGCAAAGGTAGTGAGAGTTCAGCTCTGCTCTATGTTTGCAGATCTCTGCTGCTTGCCCTGGGAGGATTTCCCTTTACTCCCAGGCTCCCATTACGTCCTACTTTCATCCTTTCCTACTACATGCCAATGGATAAGCATCATCTCCTTCCCATGCTGCTCCTATGTGATGTAGTTCGGAGAAGAACCTGCAGCGGATGCTGACCCATGGCTTGTCTTTCCATTTCTGAATGTGCCTTTAAAGCTTTCTGGAGTCTCACTGCCACCCAATACCTCCCTGACACTCCCCCATACAGCTCATCCCCACACAGCATATCTAAGCCCAGAGGAACCAGCCTCTGAAAGGATCCATGAGATGGAAGTTCTCCTTTTGCTTTGGCAGGTATTCTCTGCTCTTCCTACTTCCCCTCTGATGTGTTTACATCATGTTTCGTGTCCCAAAGAGGGCAAGATCTGCAGTGACAAAGCTTTGAGAGTTACCTCGGATGGGTCATGGACCCACTGGCCATCCACAAAAAATTTGTACTGGTGCTCTCCTTCTGGGAGGTCAAGGATAGCAACGAAGTCATTGTGGCTGTGCAGAGAGAACAGATGTGCAACAACATTACTGCAGTGATGCTTTGGATGCTGCCTCTCCATGGGGTCCCAGAGAACAGCACTTTGTCATGCACTGACCCAAACACCCGTGTACAGGGTTAGGATTGCTCATCACCAGTGACTCGAGGCATGGCCAGAGCCCCAGTGTGACTGAGATCCCTCGGGGTCCATACAATCATAGTCTCATTAGGGTTGGAAAAAAACCACTAAGATCTTCTAGTCCAATCAGGGCAAAAGGCACACAGGAGCACAGCTTGCAGCCCTGCTCCACGTGCCCTGTGGAAGCTGGCATGACAGATGCCATGTGCAAGACACACTGGACAGGGAGAGTGGACAGCAAACCTAAACACGTGCTGGTCCTGCAGGATGGAAGCAGGAAGTGCCTGTGAAGTCTGCAATTGAGATAATCCCATTCCAGGTATTTGCTGTGTACCTGGGCAGGGCTCTGCTGCCAGGATGACTGCTGTGTGGCATGCATTTGGGAAAGCAAGGGGGCCCACCCTGCCCTGTCCTCTGTTTCACAATTTCTCCCCATCACTGCAGCACCACCCAGGCAGGATGCTGACTGCATATTTGTGCTCACACCTCTAGCTTGGGCATGATGAACTGTGAGAAGCCAGGTGGGCAAAGGGAACAGCAAATGGCACTGAGAGAAATGCTCCCTGTGATGGATGGAGGAGAACACGGGGTGACCCAAGGGGCTAGCTACCTCTTGATGAGCGGGATCTTGGTACTCCAGTTGTTGAAAGAGCCAGAGATGAAGACCTCTTTGCCCCCATCAGCCCAGCGAATGACAGTGGGGCGAGCCTGCTGGGATGGCTTCACTGACTCCTCCAGGTCCGGCTGCCATGAAACAAAGTCCTTGTCCCCAGGAATCTGAGCAAAGAACACCAGAGGCTGAGACACAGAACAACCACGGCCATTTCGTTTCCCCCCCCTCCTCTTGCACATCCCAGACAACAGGCAAGGCAAGCAGCTCTGCTCATACATCCCAGGAGATGTTTCTGCTCTGTTGCAGCTCAGCCTGTGGTTCCTCCTATGAAAGCGGTCCCCAGCACCCTGAGACCCTGCCTGTGTTTAGCTTGAATTAAACACAGGGCTGCTCTCAATCAGGTGCTACAGCCTTCTCACTAAAAATCCTCTCCTTGAAAGCAGCCTCAGCCCAGCACAGCCCCCTCCGGGACACCACCCAGCACCCAATGGGAGGACAACAAAGGCAGCAGCCAGCCCCTACCTTGGAGTCGTGGGAGCTGAAAACACTGGGGTCATC
The DNA here is from genome assembly GCA_024606505.1 of Aquila spilogaster. Lineage (NCBI taxonomy): Eukaryota > Metazoa > Chordata > Aves > Accipitriformes > Accipitridae > Aquila > Aquila spilogaster. The sequence continues at coordinate 29,766 of JANHGO010002098.1, forward strand.
TGTGCTGCCCACCATGATCTTGTGCGGGTGCTCCTTTGCAGGGTGGGCAGTGCCAGAGCCATCGGAGCGGTGGGACTTGGAGCCATGGCGCTCGCCAGACACTCGCTCGCTGGTGGTATTTCCCATGACAGCTCAGCAGCCCCTGTGAGAGGGAGAGCAAAGCAGTGTGCCTATGCCCATGGGCTCCAGCAGCGAGCAGGGAGCGAGGGCGCCGCTTCCTGCTGCCTTTTGCCAGGACAGAGTGACAGCAATCCTAAAAAAGGCCCAAAGTTCATTCCCAATGCCAAGTTTGGGAGCCGAAGGGGAATTTAACAAGCAAGACAGCTTGAACTAATTATAGGCATACCCTTATGAGCCATCGTGATAGTTAAGCCAGTAATTGTTATATCCTAAAACAAATATGAGTTAGACCGCATCCTACACAAGTAGAGGAGCTGATGAGAAATATAAAGCCACCCTTGAGTGGCAAATTGTTGCTTGCCACTAACAGAGCCTCTTTCACAATCCCACAGTCAGCCTGCACAGAAAAAAAACTCTACATCCAGCAAGAAAACAGCCGGAGAGTGAAAGTAGCAGCTGCTTAGCAGCTCCCAACAAGTCTCCGTGAGCCTGCAGGCAGAGGAGCAGAGCCTCACGCCTGGCAGAGGCAACAGTGCTGAAAGTACCCGAGTGGAATCGCCCAGGCTGGAGCAGGGCCAAGGCAAGGAGTACCGCCACGGTGCGTGCAGAAGGCTCAGCAACAGCACAGCGAGGAGGTGTGCCCGTCAAGCCCGACTGCAGGGCTGCACGTCTGCCCAGCACTGGGTGACACATTGGGGTGAGACCATCACTGTGCCACCCTGCTTGCAGAAGGCCAGGCAGGGGGAGCTGGCTGTGTTGCACCTGGTGTCCTGGACCAAGCAACAAAGCCACCGTGGGTTACATGCAGTCATCAGGCCCCGGGCAGATGTCAGCAGCAGAGGTGGGTGAGGGCTCTCGCCCCGTGCCCAGCTTCGTTTTGCGGGGATGGCAGGAGGACAGCTGGCCTTGCTTCATCCACTTCGTTGTGACATTTGGGGATTGGCTTAGAAGATCAAGTTATGCAAAGAGTGCCAGGTGAGGCCGCCAGCCAAAGCCTGGCTTTGGACAATTATGGGGCAATTGCTGAAGTATTTCTTAAGCCTTTAGAGGCAGCAGGGCAGCGAGCCCACGGGTCACCCCACAGCGAGGATCAGGTACTCGGGGCGGGCAGGGCAGAGCGCACCCAACCGACCCCAAAGCCCTCAGTGTCACGCAGGCTCTGCAGCCCAAGCTGGGGACGGCCATGCCTGCGGGGTCAGGGCAGCTGTCACCCACTGCAGCATCACCCGACCCAGTGCCACCAACTGTACCGTCACCCACTGTGCTGCCACCCATCACAGCGTCGCCAACTACAGTGTCGCGCACCGTAGTACCACCAACTGTGCTGCCACCCACCGCAGTGCCACCAGCCGCACCACCACCCGTGGCAGTGGCACCCCGGCAGCACCCTGCAGCCCCACCCGCAGCGCGTTCGTCGCGGACCACATCGCGGCCTTCGACGCGGCGTACCCGGTCGGCATGCTCACCCAGGCCGCCACCGA
>JANHGO010002099.1:0-31356 GCA_024606505.1 Aquila spilogaster
GATGTCTTTGGCAGAAAGAAATACACTTTGAATTTCAGTCCAACCATGCAGTTACAACTCTGTGGTCAGAGAAATAAAGGTGGTTATTCCCAGAACAAGTGATTTTCACAGATGGTAGGACAAAGGAATTAGTGTGCAGGCAAGTCTGTGAGACTTTGTCTATAATGCTTGTTTCTGACTTCAGACATCTGACGAGTAAGTAGTTAAGCTCCTGTATTTTTCAGCCAGCCCTCTGCATGCCTATCAAGCTGTTTGTCCCAGTTTCTAAAGGTGGGAGGCCTTTGTGCTTAGTCATCAAACCACTGTTTGATAATTGGTGGTAGATTTCTTTTTTTAAACACAAAAAGAAAATACCTTTATATAAGGGTGAACACAAGAACCAAGACACCTACTTCAAAATTTTCCGCAAGTGCTTAGCAAATGATGGGGAAGAAAGGGTAGAGAGAATAGATGGGGACACAGTGTGTGATGTCCGAGTTCCCTTATTTCTGAACAGAGGTGATCTTACATCTTTGGTATGTACTAGTTAGGAGTTGAGGATTTGTAGTATAGACAACTGGATTTTTTTAAAGTTCCCCTGACTTTTGAATATTCCCCGTCTGTTCCATTGCAAGTGTTGCAATTCTGTCGTGAAAGGGAAGCTAAGAATGGGTGTATCTGGTCTTCTGTATAATCATATTCACCTTTTTACTCTAAAGAAAAAAATTTAAACTTCTAATGAAGGTTGTATTGTAATCAATGATACGTTAGCAAATATTTTCATACCTAATTAAGAATGTTTTTACTTTGAATGCCTACTAATTTAACACAAAATACTAAAAGTAAATGGGAATGCTGTGCCTGCACTGACTGCAGTTGACTGATTTCATCTTAAAATGTTATTTGTGGAAGAGTACCATGAAACAGATGAATCAAGTGATTCTTTTTAAGTCACTTGAAGTACAATTTATCCATTCTACAATTAGTCAAATGTATGTTAACAGTGCTGCTTTTGTGTGGCCCTCAGTGTGAAGAATTAGATTATGGCTGTTCTAAAATTGTGCTTTTGCACTGTGGTAATATACAATACTGTGAGAACCTGGGAAAAGAGACTTTCGCACTGGCAGCAGGCAGCCTTGAACTTGAGTAGATAGTGAGAGCAAAAGCCCACTTCTGTGTGTGTATGCTCCTAGGCTTTCTCTATGAAAACATATTCTCCTGCTTTCACAGGAGGCCCCCACCCTGTGCAGGGGGGTGGTGTTCTTGAGATTGTAAATGGCTACTATTTAAATTATGGAACCAACAATTTAGTCCAATGGCTAATCTAGTTAAAATCTATTTTTTAAGGAGTACCATCAGCATTGATCCAGTGTTCTGGGCCTCTCAAGGCCCAGGGTGACTTAATGTGTTACTCTGAAGTACATGGTGAGCTATTCATGCAAGAGAGAACACATTTCTTATCAGACCACGTAATATTGTAACATTCGGTACCTTTGGTTTTGGCATGGAGGGGATGGGTGGGGAACAACACAAACTGAAGCATCATGCTGGACCAGAGTTGCTGACAACTGAGGACTTGTGTTACTGAGTATGATAAAAAGGTAGATAACACTACAGTTTGATGTGGTTGTCATTATGTTAGCTTGCTGGCTTTCATTTTCTATGGCATCGAATATCAAAATCAGTTCACTAAATTTGATCTAGTGATATGTACAGAGAAGAGCTTTTCTTGTAGTTTGAGGGGAAAAATGCAGGATTAAGCTGTTGAGTTGTGAGCTTGTCCCCAGCTTCTGAATGGGTTGGCATGAAATACACTGTTAAAGCTGAAGATGCTGAAGAAAAAACTTATTTGGTAAGAAAAATTCCAAAGTTACTCAATTTCTGTGAAATACTAGTTATGAGTTTGGGAGGGGATTAGTAATACATATTGAACCTGAAAGCGTCTCATCCCTGAAGGGAAATCACTGGGAGGGTACTAACACTGAAATTACCAGCTTAAGGAGTTAATGGAAGAGTTGCTTCTTTCAGGGAAGGTCATGCCTTCCTCAAAACTGCTTTCAGTGACAACTTCATACAGAAGATGGTATATGTTTTTGCAGATGCTCTTGATTAAAAGCAAGAGTTATTGTAAGAATTAGATTTAAATTCAAGTTTTATGCTTGCTATGAAATATCTTCAGCAGTCAACAGCTAATATATGATTGAAGGAGCAAATTAAATGTTTTATGGCACTTCTTAACACCATGTAATTCAAATGAGAATAGAAATGAGATACAAAGAAGGTGACTGAGGAAGACTAAAAGGAGTGTTTAGAGAGAGGATCTTAATTCCACACTTTGAGGGGAAAATAGGCTTGTTCTGTTTAGTTTTCCATGTGATGACATTTGGGACAGTCCTGCAGAATGTGGCAACTGTGGCTTCTCTGGACCTATAACAGTGTCTGGCAGTGGGCTGTGTTGTTCTTGAGTCTGAACCTTTTTCACTAGTGTTACCCTTCTATAGGAAAAACTGAGCTTCTCTAATGCTTGATTGCAAAGGGAGGTGCAAGGTGTCTAGCATGAGGCTAAACATTTTGAAGGTGGTGTATAAAAATAAGCTGGAGCAGACATCTTAGTTGTATTTGACAGTCCCTTACCTTATTTAAAAAGTCCATAACAGTAAATTCTCAAATTGCCTCTTATGTTTGCCCTATAAACTTCTGTTCTATTAGCTTTGTTTCTGTTTTTTTACTATAGCCATTCCAATAAGCAGTTTTTCTTCCTAAGGTCCTTGTTTTATTAGGAGGTGGGCACAGAATTGAATTCCCTAAATTTTCCAAAAACTTAAAACTTTTTGTGGAGTGCAGCGAACTTATAGGTTAGGACAAAAAAAAAAAATCGATTAGTTGTGTGGTAAAATGAATACTGTTGTTTTAACAGCATGATTTGTGTGAAATTGAGTATAACAACAGTTTAGGTCTATATCTTACTCATATTGCTACATTACCATTTTTTTAAAAAGTAAATCAAAATTTTGAAAGCAAGTTTATGGACAGATATGCACAGCACTTAATTCTTAAAGCTTCAGAAGTTGTATTTTGAAGAACGCTTCTGCACTAAACTGTTCTCGGAGTAATGCTTCCCACTTCAGCCTTCAACTCTTGACACAATTACTATACTGTTATACCATGCTAAAATATCTTGTCAGTGATCTGCATTTTCCAAATTCCCATTGCGAAGCCAGACCTAGCCCCCGTGGGGGGGTCTCCCATAAGATCCTCAGAGAAGCTTATGAAACATTGGCTGGATGAGCAGGGAGTGAGGTGGATTGTGAACTGGCTGAATGGCTGGGCCCAGTGGATGGTGATCAGTGGCATGAAGTCTATCTGGCTGGAGGCCAGTCACTAGTGGTGTATGCCAGGGGTCAGTACTGGGTCCAGTGCTGTTCAACATCTTCATTAATGATTGGGATGATAGGGTAGAGTGTACCCTGGGCAAGCCTGCAGGTGACACAAAACTGAGAGGAGTGGCTGATACTCCAGAGGGTTGTGCTGTCATCCAGAGGGACCTTGACAGGCTGGAGAAATCGGCCGACAGGAACCTGGTGAAGTTCATCAAGGGTAAGTGCAAGGTCCAGCAGCTGGGGAGGACCAAACCCAGGCACCACTGCGTGCAAGGGACCATCCAGCAGGAAAGCAGCTTTGAAGGGAAGGACCTGGGGGTTCCGGTGGACATCTAATTAACTGTGAGCCAGCAGTGTACCCTTGCTGCTAAGAAGGCTAATGGTGTCCTGGGCTGCATTAGGAGGAGTATTGCCAGCAGGTCATTGGAGGTGATCCTTTTTGTCTACTCAGCCCTGGTGAGGCCACACCTGGAGTGCTGGGTCCAGTTCTAGGCTCCTTAGTACGAGAGATATGGAGCTACAGGAAGGGGTCCACTGAAGGGCCGCAAAGGTGATTAAGGGACTTCTCTCCTACGAGGAAAGGCTGAGAGCTGGCACTGTTTAGCCTAGAGAAGAGGAAGGCTCGGGGAAATCTTATTGATGTGTACAAATATCTGAAGGGAAAGTGCAGAGAGTATGGAGCCAGGTTTTTTTGTCGTGCTCAGTGGCAGGACCAGAGGCAAAGGGCACAAAATGAAACGCAGGAGGTTCCCTCTAGACTTCAGGAAACTCTTTTTCACTTCGAGGGTGACTGATCACTGGCACAGGTTGCTTAGAGATTGTGGAGTCTCCCTCCTCGGAGATACGCAAGAGCCATGTGGACATGGGCCTGGGTAAGCAGCTCTAGGTGACCCTGCTTGAGCAGAGGTGTTGGACCAGATGATCTCCAGAGGTTCTGCAGTCTGTGTACTAAGTGGACCTGCAGTATTTAGCAGTGGTACTGATGGTACCATGCTTCCTGTGGGTACCTCATGGTGCGAGATGTCTTCTGTGTTTAAGCTTGGCTGTAGCCTATGAAAAGTTTGAGGGGACAGTGATTGACAGTAAGGTTGGTTCTTTATTGGATTAATTTAATTTCACAATACTGGTTTTACTGTTTTAACCTCATTTAACTCATGTTGGAAAAGGTTTTGTTCCATCACAGCTGTGTTTTTGTGAGAAAATGATTTATTAGAGATACTTACTATGATTTATTCATCTCAGTACCACTTATGTTCAAAGCAGCTCAGTGGGTGGGGTGCTTTGAAAAACAGTATGCAGTATCTTCAGAAAAGTAGGTAGGTCTATGTTTTAGTAACTACTAACTCTTGCAAGACTATTCTATGTCAGAGGGTAGTAATAACTTTTAAGTAGTTTGATAGGTGGCAATTTTCAGAAGCTCCTTGTGTAAGTGAAAGGGAGAATATGCCTGTTCTGGGGGTGAAGAAAACTGCATTTAATACTCTTAATCTAAGCAATACAAATGACTTTTTTCCATTATTTTGTAACTTTAAAAACTTGGTTGTACAAGAAGCAAACTTGCATGCTTTTGTGAATGGAAGTAAAAATATAAAAGTATTTTTTAGCTGCGAAAGGTGCAGTTAAGTTTCTTGTGACTAACTTTGAGCTGATCCTTATTAGCATGGTCTTCTAAAATATAATACTAAAACTCACACTTGATGTTGCATTTCCTTGCTGAATACACTGAAGAATAGTCTTTTCTTGACATTAATTGACACTTTGGAAGACTGGGAAAGGGGGAAAGATGCAACTAGGGAACATGTGTATTCTAATTTTTTAACTTCTTAAGGGGAAATAATAAAATAGTGGTTTCATCAAAAGTATATATGAAGTCTACAATTGCTCACAATAGATACGTTAATATTGTTGACAGGAGCATTAACAGATGTCACTTTTCTCAAGTACATGCAATGTTAAAATGTGTAATGTTTAAACTTTATTTCTTGGTATGGTTCAACTTTCAACATAATCTTGAATCGGTAGTTGCTTTTCTATTTAAAGCTTTAATAACACAAAGTCTACTTTTTTGGTGTTATGTAATGCACAATATGAAGTACAGTACTTGATATTTAAAATTGTTTTGTAAGAAATGTGAACAAGTGATCCTCAGGGGGGCTCTGCAAATCCATGACCTTGATGATTTATACTGACAGCTTTCCATGTCTATAAATGTGGAATATAACAAGAAAATGATAAATTAGTGCTGCAGTGCTTTGTTTGAAATGGTTTCACAGATGATGTAGCTTGCATCTATTCTTTCATTAATGTGTTTTGCATTGAAATCGTTTTACATTGCCTTAGGTATTAAGACAATAGTTGTTGTCAGCTCCAGATTGCTATTTGAATTCAAGGCAGAATAACGTATTACTCACACAATGATAGGCAGATTAATTTTTGAGTGATCTTGTGCATCTCATTTAGCATGTCCTTGAAGGATGATTATAATTGGCTCTGTAATTTTTCCAAAACACTTAATAAGCATTATCTGATTTCATACGAAATTGTGAAGTGATCCTTTTTCCTCTATCCTGAAAGAGATGTTACAAAGCTCTGTTTGTCTACTGACAAATTTAATGACCTTTTCACACCTAATTTATGAGTATGATTTACTTTTCTTACAGTTGACTTATTTTTATTAACAGCCGAAAAGCTTAAAACCTTATAGTTTGTGTAACCTCAAAAGCACTTGTTGTCTACTTAAAAGAAAATCAGTAGTAACTGATTACTGAGAAATCCAGAAGTTAGTAGCATTCATTGTCATTACCACTTCATCACTTCAATGTCAATTCTTAAATATAAAAGAAAAGTAGTTATTTGTTTATGTTCACTTCTCCATGAAGCAGTAAATAACTGAAATAGCAAACCAATTTGGGTGTTATTTGTTTTAACAGCCTGATTCCTACTACGCTCTTGAAGAAATGTAGATATTAAACTGCTGGATCAATGATAGTTTTGTACTTTTGAGATTTTAGAGTTACAGCTTGAAAGGAGGTTGATCTTTGGTTGTTAATGCTCTTCTAAGCCTGATGGAGCAATGCAGAAGATGGCAACTGGTCAAAATAGTTATGTTCACTCTTATCTGTAAAAAAGTTAACTCTGACTCAGTTGTATGTCCAGCAAGTACAAGTTCACCATGCATAGTGGAACAACTGTAGGGTAGGGGCTGTCATACTTGGTTTCTGCTTCTTACAAACCTTGACTGCATTTTTTTGTCCATTTAAACACTGATAAATGAGACAATCTTTGTATCTGTATGGTGGAGAGAAAACAACAACATGAAAAACAAAGGTGAATGTGCAGCAAAATACTGTAGTGATGAATGTTAGAAATGGATAAACAAGTACTTTAAGCACTGTTCATGTTGTGTACAACAGATCATGCAAGAAATAGCACACTGAACATACCAGTTCAGTTTGGTCAATCCATTCCATGCTTTAAGACTTTTTTTATAGCAATGTTACACAGAAACTTATGTGCTCTTATAGCAACTGAATATTGGATACTAAAACTTTCCATCAAAGAACTGAGACTTTACTAGTAAACATATTGAATGATTTTCCAAGCTGTATGGCATGAGCTTTTCCAAAAAAATAAAAAAAAAAATAATGCACAACTGTCCATGAGATGGTCTGCCATCTCCAGGTGCATTTAGGAGGTTTTCTCCTTTACTCTTTACAATTTAGGGAGGATGTGTGAACCACTGTCACTGTTTGCCATGCTTAATGGTGTTCTAGAAATAAAATTCTTGAATTCCAATTTTTATCTTTAGAATGATAATGTGTCGATAGCCTGAGATGCAGACAGATTTCTTTCATGTGAGAAAGTAGCTGACTGTTACTTGTAGAGTCAGATTACTTTTCAAGAAAACTGTGCAGTCTCGGTGTGCAGAGAAGAAAGGAACAGTTTCAAGTAAGGTAGAGTCCTAGTTGAAGTGCAGAAGTGTTGCCTGTGTTGGTATGACATACGAAAGTGCCCCACACTTGAGACTACTTAACTGGAGTAGCTTACCTGCTCCATCAGAAGCAATGCTGACAAGGGTGCACTGTATCCATATGAAACAGTGATCAGTATAGGCAACTGAGCGGTATCAATTGCTATGAGGGATAAAAGATATCATAGTGTGACTTCCTTCATGCTTAACATAATTCTATACCAAAATATTTTTGAAATAGAGGGGGGGTTGTGGGATATCTGTACTGAAACAAACTAACTTGTACTTGACTTGTATTTCTTTAAAGCACTGCATATCCTGAACCAGAGTTTAGCTGTTTAACTTGAATAGATGCATTTTTTGAGCACAGTGTAGCTGGTAAAATTGACCACTTTGTCTTCCATGGTCACACTTTCAGGTGAAGCGTTGAAACAAGCTGTTGTAACAAAATAGGAATTTGAATATTTGTATATTTAAAGTAGTGAGCATTTCTTCTTATGTCTCTTATATGTTGATATAATAGAGTTCTTTTTTTATTTGGCTGTTTCATGTGACTTCGCTAGAGGGCAGTGCTATGCAAGAAATGTTTGTCAGTATTAATTTCTATACTTTTTGTGCAAGATTATATATATACCTTTTAAAGCACCTCAGTGATAGCACTTAAAAGCCACATCTGCTTGATATATGAACCTCTAAAAATAAATGGAATGGGGAGTCTGTCTGCTGTGCTACACAAGTAGTTTCTGATAATTCCTTGAAATCACATGTTTAATTCTTAAATATCTTGAACCGAAAAAGTTGCTGAACTACCTTCAACTACAGTGCTGGTTGTGTACCAAACTGATCAGAAACAACTTACCTGTTCTGTTTGATCTCTAAAAAGGAGAGATTATCCTGTTTGGGCCACAAGTTAATCATTAGACTGTATCTTAGCTGAACATAGCAGATGTAGAAAGTGGAACATAATCAACTTCTAGTTAAAGCATGATGCCTGATGGCTTCAGGCTTTTTGCACTAGGTGTTCAAAGTTAGCTTTAACTCATTTAACTCTTTTGTAAAGGCATTTGCTATATTAATTTCAATGTGTTTTTTCTGTGCTCCTTATGGCTGATCTGGCTGATTATTATGTGTTCCCACCTTAATACACCCTTTTCAGTGCAACTCTTTTGTACCTTATGCAATTTAAAAATGTTAAACTAGCAGTTATGGTTCCCAGTGGAAAAACTTTCTGAGTTTTTTTAATATTCAAGGGTTTATCCTTGACATAGTTGCTTGTTGCAACTTCTGTAAAACATGATTTTACAACTTGTCTCAACTTTACTTGTTTTCTATCCTCTGCTTATGAGTGACTATTAACATACCTGGTAACTAATAAGAAAGGAGGCTATTCCCTTATATAGCCATGGGCTATATGAGTTTGGCAAGTCTAAAGTGTTTTAAGATGCTGAGTCTGCAAGAGACCAAAGGTTAAAACCAGCAACTCTTCTTTCTAAATCTTAACTGTGGAATGACAGGAGAATAGCTAGGTCTGCTGCAGACAGAGTGGGAAAGAAAGGGACACAGGAGAAGTGAAGATTAAGCAAATGGGAAGCAATGCTCATGTAATCTCTATTGAGGTATTTTAGTGCTCCGTCTGGAGCACAGAGTATATTTGGGTTCAACGGCATGCTGAGAGAATATCTAGAGTATGCTTCTTGCTGTTCTTCAATGCCTACTGCTACTGCATAAATGGTATTGAATTGTTGCTTTCATGTGAGTTACAGGCTCTTGCTTTGCTGATGACAGGTTTCTTTGCAAATTCCTGTCTCAGGCCTAGCTACTGCTTCTGTGAATAACAAATAAGGAAGAAGTCTGAAGAGCTTTATTTAGACTGTTCTTTTCATAGGATAGGTAAGCTGTTTTTTCTGTTGCTTTAAGTTGTTTTGGTTTTTAGTTTTCTCTTTAGAGTAGAAGGCCACCTACTTCAAGAAAACTAGGAAGTATAAATATTAACTTCATCCATCCAGAGATATTATCTGTATTGCCTGTGGGCAGATGCTCAAATCGGAATGAGACAGTTGCTCATAGATGATGACCTTAACTGGTACTTCCTAGGTAGTGAGCTCTTGGTGTTTGGCTTTCCAGCCCTTAAGCTAACTGATAGGGCGTGATCTCCTATATGGATCACTTGTGGGGATTCAAGAGAGGGGAACCTTCTCCAAAATAAATTGTTTTAACTATAAATTTAGATATTTTTTTTTTCATACTGTAAAATGGGGTTTCAATGAAGCTGATCAGGCATTCAGTAACAGCAGAGATAGCAGCCTGTGACTTTAAAGACCTAACCTTGCAGCATGTATTATCAGATACCAGCCTGAACAGTTAGTGTTTAGTACTAGATTCAGTTTGTTTTGAAGAACCTATGTGGAAAAAACCATGTATGTTGTAATTGCCTGTTACGTTTGGATGATTGTTTTTATTTTTCACTGCAGCCTATCTTATGTGACTTCATGCTTCTAGCGAAGGGTTGTCTAAAAATAAGTCCTGGAAACTATTGTTTCAGTGGTGTAAATATGTCAAGACTTAATTACTTATTTTATCAAAATTCATGTGTATAAATTAACTTGTCCTAACTACTTTAAAGGCTCTTCTGATCTGTTGCTATGCATATTCTAATATTTGAATGCACAATGTGTCTCAGGACGAAGCCCCTCTCTTGGCTTTAGTGTTCAGCTTTGGTTTTCCTGTGTTATCTCCGATACATTGCTTGCTTGCTGAGTTGCAGATGCCCAAAATAATAACCCTTGAATAACTTAACGCTTGCACTAGCCCAGGGGATTAAAACTTTGTTCAGGGAAGCCTTGAAGTTCTATATTAGCCTGAAGGGAGATGCAGCCCTGAAACTGAGCTAATACAGCTTCTGTTCAGACCTGTGACACATCACATGAGATGACTCATCTTTCTGTCCTTCATTCTATATCTTGTTGTCTTGAAGGACCAAAGTGGCTTTTCCCCCACTGATGATGGGAGGCTTACTTGCATAATCATCTCACTATTGGCATCTTTTGTATTCAAGGAAGGAACTTAGACTGCCTTTATCAGTAGAGCAAGCTTGACATTCAAGTACATAATTCACATCTGCAAAACCAGCAAAACAATGTGTCACTTTAAGGGTTGCAGTTTGCTTTGTAGAAACTTAGATTTAGAAGATTTAGAACTCTAAATTTTATTCCTTAACTATTTCTGCTGAGTAAATATTTGATATCCGTTAGTTCATGATAGCTGTTTGAAGAACAGGTAGAAGCCTCTGCTTAATGGTGAAATCTAATTGCTTCTATACTTAGGTTTATAAAATTAAGTAGGTCTACTGTCATAGCAATTTCTCTATTATATTTGGTTCTACATACTGAATGTCTTTGGCTGTGGCTGGAAATGTTTTGGGGTCCACAGAGGGACCTTGGTTAGATTGCAGCCTGCATTCTAGTTACAAAATTGGATGGTGTTTATACTTTCACCTAAATTCTGGAGTTATGCTATTAGCAGCCAGAGCTGAGTGAAATCTTCAGTGTCAATATGGGCCCAATACTATTCAGTCTTCATAAATGATCTGAATGGTGGGGTTAAGTATATAGTCATACAGTTGGAGAATGATATTGAACTGGGAGAAGTAGATACAATAGAATGAAGAGCCACCATAGAGACATTGACAGGTGGGAAGATTGTGCCAACAAGAATAGCATCAGGTTTAGCAGATGGTTAAGGCCTTCTCTTAGAATGGATTAATTCCAACCAACAGTTCATGCAACAGTCTGACTGCCTGGGGGATGGCTCTGCTGAAAAGGACCTGGAAGTCCTAGTGGACAGCAAGCTGAGCATGAGCCAGCAGTGTGCCCTGCAGCAGGAAGGCAAACAGTGTCCTGGGTTTGCATCAGCAAGAACATAGCCAGTAGGTCAAGGGACATGATTATTCCACTGTACTTGGCACTTCCAAAGCCACATCTGGGAATACTGTGTTTGGTTTTGATCCCCCAGCTTAAGAAACTGGAAAACTAGAGGCTCCAGTGGAGGCTTGTGAAAGTGATTAGGGAGTTGGAGGATGCAACCCATAAAGAAAGATTGAAGAAATTGTATCTTCAGCATGGAGAAGAGGAGGATTGGGGGAGACTGCTTTGTAGCTCCTGTAGATAGCAAGGCAGCTTAATGCTCTCAAAGGAGATTCTCTAAAGGGAGAACTGAGCCATATTTATGGACAGAGTTGTTAAGTGTAGCCTAAGTTAAATTCTTTTCCTTACCTGAAATAGTTAATCTTGTAGGTAGGCCTTTCTGTGTTTGTATAGCTGTGTTCAAACCAGAACTTCTGGAATGTCTTGGAAAGCATGAAATTTCATTGCCATCATTAGCCTGTAATAAGAGGTATCTTTTCCTTGTATAGCTTTTACAACGAAAAGCTCTAAGACAGGGACTGAAATTATCAGTTACTTTTTGTAGCTAAAAAAAGAGTTTAACTTTATTTGGAATAGTCTGTAAACAGTGCTGCAAATACTCTTTTTTTTTTTTTTTTTTTTCTGGCTGTATATTTGGGTGACATATGAGGCTATGTCAGCTGTGAAGTCCTGAAATGCTGAGCAGATATCTAATAGCCTACCTTTATTCTCTAGGAGTCTATGGTAAAACCAGTTCTAATACTTTAGCTACGCGAAGAAAGTCATGTAGTACAGGTTGTCAAAGATCTAGCTGAATGTGTTCTTTGCTAATATATACTTCAAGAAAAATTTGAAGGAAAATACTTTTCTCCTACCCTTACTTAAATGCTTTGAAGTGATTTAACAGGTACCACTGTTTCCTTGGGACTGAAGCCTGTTGAGAGACATACATGCTGTCTGCTTGTTGAACTTAACTGACACTGTTCCAAGAATTTACTGGTAATTGTCACTCTGAATATAAGACACCTAATTCCACAGTAAGTGAACAAGGCTGTCAGACTGCTAAACTTGTGTTTTGTGCTTTTGTAGCCTAATACTTGGAGGAATAATACTTGGAGGAATGTTTCTTGAAATCATGGAGTATTGTCACTCGAGAGTGAAACTGAAGTCTGTGGGCTCAGTGTCAGCTATTTATATTGAAATTACTATTAATTTAAATAGTTAATGTGGTTTTAAGCTACAATAATAGTAAATAAGACCCCTTTGTTACAGGGGCTTAGAAATGGGTGTTGGTGGCAAGGTATATGGCATGTTGAAAAATACACCAGAAAAAATGGACAGTGGCTTGCTTTGAGTATAATGTGTGAGACATTAGTATGTCTAAGTAGGTTCTTAAGCAGGTCAAATCAAGTCTTCTGTACAGAAAGCTCATGTGATCTGAGAGCATGTATGGTGACATATATTACACATTAGCATTTGTGTTAAATCTATTCTCAGTATTAAATGTAAAGCTGTGCTTGAAGGAGGGAGTGATGTTCCTGTGAAAATCTAGAAAACTGCTCATTTCTGAAGTTAGCAAATGTACAGATATCAAGCACTCTAGTAAAACTGCATGTGTTCATTGTGATTAAGAGAAGAGTAATGTTCCTGCTGAGCTCTGCACTGAGAATAACCTATCACCAACAGCCTCCCACCCACAGAAAACCAAAAAAAGCCTATGGCTAATGTCTCTAAACTGCTTGGAGAAACTTCTGACCTTGGCCTAGATCTATAAGACTCATAAGGTAGCAGGGAAGAAATAGTGGCATTTTCTTGTTTTTTCTTATGGTAGTGGAAAGATTACAGACTTAGCATTGGAAAAATCTGGGCATAATGTTGACATAGAACCTGACAAACCCTTTGAATGGTATAGGACTTATAACTAGGAGTAAATGCCAACAAAACTTACGAATGTGAATGGGTATCTAAGCAGTCTTGGAATGCAACTGAGTTTAGGTGCTCACCTAGCTTCTGCTGTGTCTTTTTACTGCAGAATTTTTTTAGTAATTCAAATACTTTCTACATAATTTCATTTTAAATGTAAGTTGAAGACTACTGGCTACAAAGAAATTGGGTATGCTTTGCATCTAAAACTATTTAAGTTCAATATCTAGAGATTCCTGTATTACATGATGTTTTGTTTTTGATCTAAGGTGGGAAAGTTAAGGTTTTCGCAAGCTAAATGATTTGACAAAAACCCCAGAGCTAGTTTGATAAATCTTCAGTGGGCTATGCTTATATGAAATCTTAACGCATGCTGTTGTCTCAGTGACTGTGAGATGCTAAGTACCATTGGAACAATGTGGGATGCTGGAATCTGCATAGCATGTTTGTCATGTTTTGCTTCAAAAAGGAAAAGAATTGATTGCCTTGGTACAAGTCTCTAGAAGGAGGGTGGGAAAAAAAACCCAGCAGTGATACCTTATAGCTTCAACGTACAGCAGCCTTATCAGATCAAAACGTATGGCAGAGAATTTGAGTATGTATGTTTCTTTCTTATTTTAGGCTTACGGTATGTCAGCTTTGCCTCTAAACTTGATAAAAGGAACTACCAGCGCAGCTTATGAACGTTTAGAGAACACTGAAGATATTGAAGAAGTGGAGCAACACTTATTAAGGATTAAATCAAAGGTATGGTCTTCATTGTTCTCACTTTCTTAATGATTTTTTTTTTTCTTGCTTGCTTACTAGTTTATGGTCATGCTGTAGAAAGTTTTTGTTCCAGAAAGAATAGTAAGTCAGAAGTGACTAGCTTGCAGTTATTTGGAAACAAATGTGGTCACTTCTGTAGCAGCGATTAGGTTTTCTTTCAGTCCTGCAGCAGTAGTTACTTCTGTCTAGCTAATAATGGTGTTGGTGAGCTAAACTCAAACTTCTCCAGTCCTGCTTAGATATATGGAAGAGATACTTTGTAGAAGGTAAGAATATTAACCTCACTAATAACCTAGTCTGCTACCAGATATGGCATCCAATTTGTTGATACTTACTCAATGTTGTTATCAGCACTGGATACTTGCCACATGGAGCTGTCATGAGTTAGATTCATCAAACTATTAATCATCTTTATGAATAAATAAGTCCCAGATATTCTTGCTTCCCAGTTAATGTACCTTGCTGTTATAAATCAGTTCTTTATGAAAAGCGTACATATGGAACTCTGTTCTGAATCCTAAACACCCCTAGGATGGTAACACCGTTTGTAAACCCATGATGGCTTTGCAGCTCACTGAAACACTGTGCCTAACGGAAGCAGGACACCTAAAAACCTAAGAGCAGCGCAAGCTGAAGGAGGATAAGATTTCTCCTTTACATACAGGATGCTAGGGGAAATCTCCCACCCTTTTCCCAACCTGTTGCAGACAATGGTTTGACCAGTGTTTTCACAACCCTGAGTGGGCAGAGAGGGCATTAAAATGCATCACTTTAATCCTGGCAGTCCATCTGGGCTGTCGTGTGCTTTGCGATAGTAGACCTCAGCAGTGTTGAAACAGTTCCAACAGTCTTCTCTTGGTACTTGACTGCCTCTACACAGTGTGGGCACCTTCAGTGTTCTAGAAACCTTGTTGCATAATGAAACCTTAGTAGTAGTCTCCCTGGTTTAAATTGTAAAGTTTTGGTTTTCTACAGACTACTACTACAACAAAGGCATCTCTATTACTGAAATCAATATAAGAAAGAGTGAGAAACCTCTGAAAAATGGAGCATTACTACAGAAGACTATGTTGGATTATGAGAGTTTGGAAGCAACTGGACTTATTGTTCAATCTAGCAAACAAATAGGATCAAAAAGTAGCAAGTCTTTGTTACATGTATATTTTAATGTGACCATTAGTATAAACTAATTTTCCTTGGCTTATGGATTATTATCAGGATTCTGCCTCAGTCTGTAATTGAAATCTTCAGTTACGTTTGCATGAAGTCATGAAAAAAATGAGTGTTACTGAGTAATGTACAGTGAAAACTAGAAGCATGAAAGTATGCTACTTAATCTAATGAAAAGATTCAGGATGTAGGATGGCCTTCTGCTATTAGTACACCTGGTAGCTTTATTTCATTAGTCTTAAGTAATCGAAGATTGGACTTGCAACTTGGGAGCTTGGACTGTTTTCAAAAAGTCTTTTCAAGTCACTGAGGTGCTATACAGGGTATGGAGAATGTGTTCCTGTTAAAAGTGCATTGTGATCTCCAATTTAAGTGTTACATGTGCCTAGAATGTGGTCGTAGTCTTGTAACCTTTGAGAAATATATCTAAAATAGATTAACTTCACTGGGTGTCAAGTGTTTCACTATTTACAGGAGGGCTCTTTTAAAATAAGAGGGGAAGGAAACTGAATAGGGAACTTCAAAATTTAAAAATATTTAGTAGGAGATGTACTAAAACTATAAGAATCTTTTTTATTTAAGGATCAGTTTGTTGTACAGTAACGTCAATGTTGGAAACAATTTTGGTTCAGCTACCTAATGCCCATTTTGTTGCTTTTGCTTATTAGCATATAACTGAGATTTAAGGATCTGCTACTCGATTTACAAGAGTGCAATGGCGCCTGCTCAGTATTTAGAGGCTCAGAATTTAAGTACATTCTTAAACATAATCATCAAACAAACAATTATCTGGTACACTCAAGTAATTTTTGGGGTAATGGTGCTTCTTGTTTGGATTTTTATAAGATTAATTTTTGGAACAGCAAGTACAGGAACGTAGCTGAGTATCTGTAGTGGAATGCTGGAGAGAATACAGATGCCAAGCTTCATATATTGGTTTAGTCATGGAATTTGCTTGGGAGGGACCCCTGAAAGGTGTCAAGTTCAACCCTCTACACAAAGCAAGGACCCCTCTCAGGTTAGATCAGGCTATTCAGATCACATCTGGGCATTTTAAGTGTTTCTAGCCATGGACACTGCTCACCCTGTTAAAATTTTTGAACATCCTCATTGTGAAGAGCATTTTCTACCACCTAATAGGAATTCCTCTTGTTGCAGCTTGTGACTTTTGTACTTGGTACTTTTGCTATGCGTAGAAACAGTGTGAATTATTTACTACAAAGTTGTTAGAGTTGTTGTAGCTCATTAAACTAGATGTCAAGTCTATTTTCTTGATTCAATGTTCCTTTATCTCTTGCACTATTTTTTTGGTAACCAGTGCAGAGATGGTCGGCCTCTGTCATCAAGGGATAGACGGACTGTACAACAACTGGAAGAGAGACTAAGGACACTTCGAAGAAGAGAGAGGCATCTGGAGTCTATTGAGAAAAGCTGGTGGACGAAGTTCTGTGAAGCTATCCGACCTCTGAAGGTAAAACTTTGTCTCACTTTTTGAGACTTAAATTGCAGTAACTTCCAGCTTTCTTCTTCCCATATAAATTATAGGTCAAGTTTATCAATTACTAACCTGAATATCAACTGCTTATGTTTTTGATGACTATTATACTACAGAATGGCAGCCCTATAGCAAGCTCTGAGCTCTTGGAAAACCTTTTACTTTGTCTAAAATATGATTTAAGATTGAAAAGGAGCAAGTCCTAGCTTATCTACTATAGTGCCACTGCTGTAGAAAATCTGAGTATCTTGTCTTCTCAGGCATGTGAAAATGAGGAGAAGGAAGAACTCTATAGCTGTCAGGTAGCTCAGGTTAATCTAAATTACTTGTAGCCAGCAGAAATGAGAGATATTTTGAGAACATATGCATTTGGAATGAGCATCTTGCCAAGTAATTACTTGGTCAGTAGTAAGCTAGCTGTATAGAACTTACATCTTGATACTTAACCAGTGCAAAGGAGACTATTACTGGGGCAAAGCTTTGATCTTGGTCTCTTTTTGATCTTAGGACTTTGATTTCAGAAGATAACTGGTTTTAAAATCCAGTGCTTTTATGGAACAGTATTGCTGTATAAAGTATTTTTTTGCCAACTAGATGTAGGAAGAAATTTTAGTGTTACTTGAAACTGTAGGCTGCACTTCAAAAAGCTGAGGGGGGGGGGCTATAAGCAATTTCCTCTAATGTCATTGCTACTGTTAATGCTGAGTACGAATGGAAATGGGCTAAAATTGCAGTTGAACAGAAGCTTTCAGTGCGAAATTCTTAGTGGAGTTATCTTTCTATGGTACATTAGAAATCTAGACCTAGTCCTTTTATTGAAAGGACAAATATCCCTAACTGTTTGCTTTAACAGTTTGGACTCTTCCTTTGATTCAAAATAGCTTGTGTAGTTTCTTTTAACTTTTCGCATTAACCTTAAATTTGGGAAATGCACTGGCCATATCTATTGTCTGTAGGGTTTTAACAGGTCATCGTCTTCTCTTAGGATAGTGTACAATATCATTAGTTACTTACAGATTATCACTCATGGTCAGCATGGTATTCCAGTCTCTGTTTGTTCTTGTGGTTTGAATGCTATTTATTTTCTCAGTAACTGTGATAGTCACTGTGAATTGTTGACTGAAGAATCACAGACTAAAGGGGAGTTGCAGGTGGATAATTTTTCCTGACAGGTTTTTCACTTGGAATAGGGTTGTACTATAAAGTGTGTTACAAAATTTGTTTACTTCGACTTTTCCTTGAGCTGTCCTATGAAAGTAATAATGTTCATCACTTAATAATATCTTAACTCTTGCAGGACTGTTTTACTGTTATTTTAATAACATTTGAATTGTCTTTGCATGTATATAACCTGTCAATCATTCAATTAGTGGCTTTCATGAAGAGGAAGAAATCTTTTAGTATTCATATGTAATATTTCTGATCAATGTAGAAGTGCAGCAGACATCTTCGAGCTTTGCTTATTGCTTTACAATACTTTTATCTTTAGTGTAACTTGTATATTATTGTTCAGGAATGGCCATTTCTCAGACTTCAAGAGAAATGCCATTTGTTGTGAGGTGAGTACTAGATATGGTGAATGCTATTTCTGCTTTGTGTTTGGGATGGTCAGGTTTATCCGAGTTGCAGACTTACTGGGACTGATAGAACAGAATATGTGTTCAGGAATAGCACTTAGTCTTGGAGGTCTTTTACAGTGTTAACTTAGTGTCTACATTCAGACTTCCATAATAATACTGTCTTTGCATAATATCCACCTATATTCTTGCTTTAATTATTTTGTTATTGCTAAATATCTATTAGCATGTGATCTGTTGTTAAACAAAACCAAAACTTTTTTTTTCTGAAGAGTAAGCTTTCTTTGACATGGATTAAAGTAAATTTTGAGAACAACTGTTTTACTCAAAGATGAAGCTCTTAATTTTTCAATTTAGTCAAAAGCAAGACGTGGAAGATCTCAAGGAAATGAGTAATGGTCAGCATGGGATTGTCAAGTAATGTCACACTAGTCTAATTTCTTTCTACAAAATGTTACATTTCCTGTAGATAGACAATCTACTGCTTTTCCTTCCATTATTATGGTTTCTCACACTTTCATCTGATACTCTCAGCAGCAAGAGAAATGTGGTATGCTCTAGGGATAGGTATAAAAACTGTTTAGGGAAAAAAAAACCCTTCAGAGCACATAATTATATATGCTCAATATATGAACAAGACTATAGGTTGTGAAACATGGAAGTGTATTCAGCAATGGTAAGGTGGGAGTATTGCAGTTTTTTCATGGGGTACCTCAAAACAGTTGTTTACCAACTGAAGAGATGCCTAAGGTGAGTAATGTAAGAAAATTAAGTGCTCTGTTTTGAACATTGAGATCTGTGTGAACAGAGCATGCTCATGTGGCTTAGCTTAAGCAGGGACTTAAAGGCATTGACATCAGTCCAAGTATATGGAGGCTACTATAAAGAGAACACTGTTCTCTTGATAAATAGAGGGTGGTATACTTGAACGCTAGCTAGCAAGAGAGAGATAAACTGTTCTCCTATCTAATCTTAAGAATAATGAGGACTTTGTATAGATGTGCTGCTGAAGGCCTTCAGAGAAGCATAGGTACAGTTAATGCTGTCTTGAGGATGGAGGGCTAGGGTATTCCTCTTCTTTTTTTTTTTTTTTTTTTTTTTTTAATGTGCTTTTGATTCCCCTGCCACTTCTCTGGAGAGAGCTGAGAGAGGGGAAGCTGTAGGCAGTTGCTTGGATAACAGCCATGCTGGCAGAGTATTAGTGCAGACTGTAGGTGCTGTCAGGAGTCAGTCTACTTGCCACAAAGTGGTGTGGCTAAACTGACAGGCTTTCTTCCTGCACTCACAGCTGCATCTTCTACATTAGGGATGCTGGCAATGTGACAAGTAAGGTGTGTGAATATTTCATGTCCAAAGTTTACATAGTGATAACTTAGTACCAAGTGTTTCGCTTCATTTAAATAATTTTTAACCCATGTTTGCCAGGTTACCTAAAACTTCCTGAGAAGTAGATTGTCACACAATAGTGCTGGTGGGTTGACTTTATTGGCTGCGAAATGCCCACCCAGCTGCTCTCTCCCTCCACATCAACAGGATGGGGGAGGAAATAAGTTGGAAAAATGCATGGGTCAAGATAGACAGGGCAAGCACTTACCAGTTACTGTCATGGGCAAAACAGAGTTGAGGAAAATTGCCAATTAAAATTGATTTGAATGGTGAAAAACAAAGACCATTTAAAACACTTTCCTGGCCCCCACCCACTCTTTCCCAGGCTCAACTTCACTCCTTTAGACTTGACTCTGGAGTGGCCCAGTGGGGATGGGGAATAGAGAGTTGCCATCAGTCCGTAACATCTCTTCTCTGCTGCTGCTTTCTCCTCACACTTTGTCGGTGTTTTAGCATGCGTATCCTCCATGGGCTGTAGTTCCTGTCAGAAGAACCTGCTTCTGCGTGTGGGATCTCTACAGGCTGCCACTTACTTCAGAAAATATCTGCTTGTTCTGGTGTGGGATCCTCCATGGGCTGAGTGTGGTTATCTGCTCCAGCACGGCTCTCTTAAAGGGCTGGGGGGGATGTCTGTTCCTGTGCCTGGAGCAGCACCTCTTTCTCTGACCTTTTCTGAGCTTGGTGTCTACAGGGCTATTTCTTACTCTTTCCTCTCACTCTTGTGTTTTTCTTAGGTATGTTTTCCTAGAGGGACCATAAGCTTTGCTGCTGGGTCAGCTTTGGCCAGCAGTGGGGCAGTTGGTGCCAACTGGAAACAGCTCTGTCTAGCACAAAGCAGCCTCTGGCCTTTCCTCAGAGAGGACACCCCTACAGCCCCCCTGATACCAAAACCTTGCCATGTAAACCCAATACAAATAGTAAGTGTTCCCCGTGAGGGTTCCAGCTTTGCCTCTCAGTCAGTGTACCTGTTCAGTAATGTGCCACCAGTTTTCTTTACTCTGTTAATGAATACCACCCCTGAGAGGATGACTGCTGCTTTAAATTTTTGCGTTGCCTCAGTGTTGGTTCAAATTCATGGAATAGCTGTCCTAAGCAGATTCACAGTTTCTTTTTCTGTTGGTACATGAGTACTGCTGTAGGAAACAATTGGATGGGTGAGTATACGAGGGATAGGAGGCAAAGAGCTCCGAATAACTCAAACAAGGATGTTGCAGGGGTCAGGGGAATGTTTAAGTTGAAGGAAGGTACCAGGGAAAATGGTGTAAGCAGAACATGAATAATGTCAGAAAAGACTTATCAGCTTGTGACTTGATTGTGTGCAGTAGCAGTGGAAAAATAGACTAATCAGTTGAATATTTCTAAATTATTTCGCCTGACTTACTAAACTGAAATGAAATTTAACTTTTCACTATGACCTAGAAATAGTATGCCTACATTTTTACTATTGAGAAATGCCTATATTGACGTTTTTGTCTTGGTTTTTGCTTAACCATGTCTTAACCCTGTATGTTCAAATGTAAAACAAAGCTTTAAGTACTCTAGTTCTTACTGTCTACTGCTCTAGCTGCTTCCTTACTCACCTGTGCAGAGGCTTTCTATTAAGATGCTGAAGGAACTCATTGTGAGCAGCAGTGTAAGTTGTATTACTAGGTATTATTTCAACTCATTGTTTTTGTAGTATCTGGAGTCTTGCATAAAAGCATGGTTCACTGGTTTTTTTGCAGTTACTTGTATGCATATTAGCTTGCACAGCAGATCGTAGATTAGAACACCCAAGTAGATGTGTAGAGGTGATCGAAGTGATGTAAGTGCAAGGCAGCAGCTCTGAAACCTGTTCTGTAGCAAATGATTGAGTACAGGTGGGTATGGGGTCTATGTTTTGTAGCTGACGGATGTGAGGAAGTGGCCTGGCAATGGAGCAGTTCAACCTGGTTGTAGTGGAGGAGGTAATATAGCTTGAGGTACGGTTGCTTTGAGGTCCTGCTTTCAAAAGGACTAGGGAGTAGGAAATAAGCTTGTCTTGCATTGGAAGTTAGACTTCTCTTAATAAAGATCAAGGGCTGCTTTCTCTTTTCTTCTTATTTTTTGTAGTGACCTTACTAAATTCCTCTGTGTTGTTTGGCTGAAACCCAGGCTTTTTGGTTTTGCCTGTTCTAATGGTAAAAGCTTTTCAGCATCTGTTGATAAATAGTCCTGCTGTGAGAACAAGAGGTTTTGATTAAGTGCTCTTCTTTGCTCTGAAGTTGAACATGTACTTATGTTCTCAGGGGCTTGGATTCCTTCTCATTTATGCTGTGACACAAAGCAAAATTGTCTTGTAAATTTTCATGGCTAAGTGTTTTTAGAATATTTGAAGGTATTCTAGTTGGTTCAAAGCTAGTAAACAACAGTACAGTAGTGTCCCAATAAGATTCTAGATGACAGATTTGTCCTTTGCTATAGGTGACAAGCAGAAGGCAACAGTGAGTATATAGCTCTTGCTGCAATGTTTGGGGTTTTTGTTTTTTTTTTTTTTTTTCTACCCTATCTTAGGCTTTGGCGGGGTGCAGGGGGGGAGTACTTACTCTTTCCCTTACCCAGATACCAAGTGATACCCAACTGGAGGCGTGGTTTTAATTTAATTCAGGTTGATACCACTTGATAAGGCTCAGCTGGACTGTGTAAGTTGCAAGCTCAACTGCTAGTCTGAGTGTTGGTGTTCTCCTAATTGTTGGCCAACTGCTGGTTAATAGGCTAGAAATGAGGTGTCGATTGGTCTGTAATCAGTTGAGGTAGGAGGAAAATCTAGGTGAGAACATGAGGAGGATCCCTTCTGTGAAAGGCCTAAGTCAGCTGATGCTCTGAAAATGTCTAAACGTAGGTTCATGTTAATTGCAAATCATTTGTGGTTCAGTAGTCTTAATAGCACTGTGGAAATACAGGAAGAACTAAGGTAGAATCAAGGTCTTTAATATAAGCCTTTTCAATCTTGTATTTAATGGGACTGTAGTTGAGGTTAACATGGGAAAAGGAGTGCTTTTTCAACCATTTATCTACTTCTGAAAGTTATGCATCACTTCAGAAGACAGACATATTCCAGAGGAAATATGAATATCTGTCTACCAGCAATAGTTGGCAGAAGGTAATGAAGTAATGCAAGCTTCTGACTCTTGGTCTTAGTTGTTTTTTAACATCTGTTTCCTGTATGGCTAATACCTAGTGGGAGTTTGCTGTGGAGCGGTAAAATCTTAATACACTTAAATATGTGGAAATATGTGAGTTAATAGTTGGTATTAGTCTCTAAATCTATACCTAATAAGGCCTATGTAATTTGAGCTGTTTTATAAGCGATGTTCTAATACTATGTTTGAGTTTGCAGATGGAAGCTTGTCTTGAGAATTTAATGAACAATAATAGCATTGTAACTCTGAATATCTTTAATGAGCAGCTGTAATAAAGTTCTTAACCTTTTCAAGATGGCTGTGTGCCAAGTTTTAAGGTTAATAAAAAAATTTAAACTATGAAACTCCCTCATTCATATGGAAGACCATGCATTGCGTTCCTGCATATAGCATTTGGAAATGAGTCTGTCTAGGTTGTCTCAAGCCTAGCAATTTGAAAACATTATTGTTTTGGGAAGTTCAGCATGCTTAACCCAGCATATTCTGTGACTATGGTTTCTGGGAAAATACAGTGAACCTGTTGGAGCTGTAACTGAATGGGTTTGCTATCTGGGCTCCCTTTTGTATGTCATCCCCTAACCCCCCCAAAGAAAAGACTGTGAGAGAGAAAACCTGCCAAAGAAGTGGAGAATAACTTCCTGAACTAGCTTGTAGCCCAGGAAAAACAACAGGAGGTGTTCTTGTTGAGGACAGCTTGGAGAATGAAGTCCCTGGCTCAAGTGCTGTATTTGGTAGGCATAATAAAAACACTTTCCTGTGTTTTAATTAAGATCTTAAGGAGCAACCTTATTTCTCTGAATCTATTGGATTCAGACCATTCATAGAAGAACTTAAAGAAATGGAGCCACCTTTGAAAGAAGGTGGCTGTTTCCTCCAAAGATAAAAATGAGAAGGAAATGGGGAAAACGGAATGTACAGGTATCAGAATATTACTTTCAGTTCTCTAAACTTGCTGTAAAGTTGCCTGAATTCCTCCTGTTTAAAATAAACTCAAACTTTTCATACTCTGACTCTATTCAGGGACTAAATTGTCTAGCTCTTTAAGATGTTAGCTTATTTTAATCGAGACCTTAAAACATGAAAAATCTGAATGCACAAAACCAGCTTAATTGCTGATATGGTTGCTCTACAAAATCTTCGTTTACTCCTGGTAAACTTAGTTTAGTGTTTCATATGCCACCTTGGATTAGCCAAGAAATTCTGTTCTTATTTTGTATCTCAGGCAATTCTGTATTAGTGTGCAAAAGCTTACAAAAAAGCCTACTATTGCTGATTTTAAAAACAATAGCAGTATTTCATTTCATTATAGTCGTCCTTAAAAATTTTTACCTGTACTTACCTATGCTTATGACTTGCTGGCTAAATAACCACAGCTATTATACTTTTTTTGGGTTTCAAATTCTTGAATGCACTCCCAAGGAAGATTGTGGGGCAAATGACTTGCCTAGTGCAGCTAAAGGGGTATGGAAGGTCTTTTAGAATCTTTTCCAGAAGAGAGGCCTTTATCTGGTGATTGTGATGTGGTCATAGTAATCTCATCTTATTTTAATCTTACTTTAATCACTTGTAGATAGATGGTGTTTAAAAATAATAGTATTTAAGTAGCACTTACCTAGATAAGCATCGTATATTTTTTCTCATCCGTTCTCAAGTCTTCACATCACTTCAAAGTTAAATTTCTAGGTGACTTAAACCTTTGTGTCAAATTAGTTTGCAAAGTTGATGACTTCTATAACTTGAACCTTGAAAACTGCTTTGAAATACTCAGTACGGATGAGTAACTGAGATAACTTGCAGGCAGAAGCAAGAAAAAGGTAGACCTGGTATTTGGGCTTGGTGACTTGAGTTTTAAATCGCTCCCTCCAAGTGATTTGCTCATTGAGTGTTTGAGTAGCGCTACAGAAGGGAGCTCTCATTCAGGAAAGGTGAGATGTTTCATGTAAGTTGTTCACAGGTTGCCTCCTGTTGGAAGGTGGGGATGCAGGCATGGTGGCAAAGGGAAACAAACTCCAATTTCCTTTAATTAAACCCAGATGTATGTATACAGTTAAGGTTTTCCATATAGTATAGCAAGTACAGGTTGTACCTTCTGCTACATGCTGTGTTCATTTGAGATAACATCTCATCTGTGTTCTTAATGACACTTTTGACTTACAGGTAGACTTCTGTATTGTACTATAGCATGTGATGTACTTTTAACGCTTCATCCTGAGCTTAGTGTATTCAGAAGGCAAAGAAGTGGTTTTCATCTTCGACAATCAACTTTTCAAATGGTTGACATAAACCCTGTTTGACAGAGTAAACTTTTTGTTGGGACTTCTCTATAGTATTTACCGAAAAGTTGCCGTTTCAAGTGTGTGTGAGCTCTGAGGTGGTCCAAGATCATTAGTCCTTTATTGAAACTTTAGACAAGTTTTCACTTGTATCAACTGCAATCACTTTCAGTTAAATTGTAATAAATCTTTACTTCTAGATTGTGTGGGGAGTATTCTTCATCATAGTGGCACTGCTCTTCACTGTCTCTCTGTTCTTGTCAAAGTAAGTACATTTCAGCATTTTCCTTAACTTAGACTACATAGTTGCTGCTCTAATGTCAAAATCAGGGGTGGTTTTCTTCAAGAGTCATCCCACTTCTTTTCTGTGCTATGTTTCCGTAACTAAAGCAGCATTTCTCATTATAATAGTATATATCGAAAGTAAGCAAAATGTGGTAAAACAGATTGAAAAAAAGGACACGGTTCAGCTTGATTGACTGTATGCTGCTGAAAACAGTTCTGATTCAGCAGAGAAATTAAGTATATATGTTAAGGAAGTTTAATTCAGACTACAGAAGTATTCTGATTGCTTGAATGAATTTTAATGCATGTAGGTACTTCTTGGGCTAGGTACCAGGTGCTTAAACTCTTGCAGTAAATGACATGTATAATCCATTATGATGTGTATTACATTGTAATTGTTTCATGGTGTTGAAAGCAATATGGCCAGCTGCAAATCTGGTGGATTTCAGTGAAGATTGACACTAACCAGAGGTCTCAAATGTTGGCATTTTTAGTTTTTCAGACAGGGCAAATAAGCTCTCTGACCCAAACTAGGGAAAAGCTAAAATGCCAAGGAGATGTAGAAATCAATATACCTTTTCATAGGACAAGTGCAATGAGTGTGGTAAAACAAAGCATGTGTCTATATAGATATGAAAAAGCTGTTAGTCTCTGGGCTTAATTCAGCTTTTTTTGAGCTGCCCTTTTAAATTAAACTGAAGACAAAGCTTTGGGAGAGCTGTAGTACTTACCCAGTTTTTCTTAATTACTGCAGTTTGGACAAAGCTCTGCATTCGGCTGGTTTCGACTCGGGATTTATAATTTTAGGAACTAATCTGACCAATCCATTGAATATGCTGTTACCTGTTCTTCAAACAGTAAGTAAAAAATTGGTGATCTACATATGTAAGGATGTTCCCCTCTGTTTTCTGGTGAACTATCAAAAGGCAAAGTATGCTTCTCCCCAGGTAATTCATTAAAACAAAACTGTCTAGATGTTTATTCTGTAAAAGCAAGGCAACTTCCTTGTTAGCAATCTTATAGTTATTAGATACTGATAGGAAAATCTTGGGTGGATGGAAGCCAGTGGTTAGAGGAAGGTGGTGCTTGAAACTAACTTTCACCTGGTGAGAATGTAGTGGCAATGAAGAATGACATCACTTGTAGTTATCATGGACTTTCTCCCATGCCCTAGCTACATTCTAGTTGTTTGTGTACTTGATAGTTTATGGCCTTTAAGTGAGATAAATGCACTTTTTCACTTCTTAATATTTATTGCAACTTGAAAAATATACTATGCTCTGTGCAGTTATGTATGTTATAGTAAAGCATTAGTCTTTGAAACAGACCCTACATAAGAACAAACATCTGTTAACTTCAGTAGGGTTGGAAGGGAACAAGGCCACGTACAAATTTGGCAATCAGTCATAGGTAAGCTAAGAAAAAGAAAAGCCTTAATGTAAGCTAGTGCTTTACTCTCCCCTAGTTGAGTTCTTTCCGTATTCTTGGTGTAATGGGTTGGCACAATGCACTGCTTCCCCATGGTTTCTAAAACTATTGAACACCTAAGCTTGCAGTTCACTGAGAAAAGTAGTGTTCAGCAGCAGTATTATCTCAAGCTGTTATTAATGCATATAAAACTTGATTTTTATATTTACAAATTTCTATGCAAATCAGAAATATTCACAAATAGAATGCCTGTACAGTCCTAAAATGATTGTTACCACTGCAGACTTTAAGTGTACTCTCAGAACGGAATTAAGTATTTCTTGGCCTAAAACTGTATAACATTTCAAAATTAAGGCAAGTTTTAAATTAAGAAAACTGCTCTATTGCTTTCCCAGAAAAATTGTATAAGTTCTATTAGCAGCAAGCCATATTAGCTGTATTTGGAGCCAGCTACGTAAAAAATTTAGAGGGAAGAACTCTTACTACCTCAGATGCTTTAAGTAGAAACTGCTTATTTAGATTTAAGTGGGGGAAGAGCTTGTTTTCTAGTTTGAACATTTTCTTTTTTTTTTTAACTGCTTGTGTTCTTCTTGTTTTAGGTTTTTCCACTGGATTATATTCTTATTACAACTATTGTTATGTACTTCATCTTCACTTCAATGGCAGGGATTCGAAATATGGGTATATGGTTCTTCTGGATAAGGGTAAATATGAATTAAGAGTTTAGCTTATAATACTCAGTAAGATGTTTAACAAATGTGTGATAATGAATATATTTAATAAATAGCTATTATTTATGTACTGCTTCATAAGTACTGGATGTTGCAAACAGCATTGTATGTCTAATGAGTGTTAGAAACCTGTTGTACAATTCTCACTGCTTTTGAAAGGTGTTCTGGTTTTGCTAAGTTATCAGACCAAAACTGATGTTTTAGTTTAAGCAATATGGTCAGCTGACTCAAGTGTGTAATCAGTGGCACTTTGGCTTCTGACTTTTCTAAGTTAAAGCCATATAATTCTGATATACTGGAAGTACTAATGAATTTTATGGTCAAAATCTGAAACGTGCATGCAGTCAGTAGTGCTTGACTTGCTTTTTAGGTGGTAAGCAAGTTTATGTAGCTTGGTAAGAGATAGAACAGTACAGTGATGATATGGCATATCTAAATATGATGCAAATTAATATATTACCGTATTTGAAAAAGCAGCTTTGTATCCAACAGTATGTCATTTGTGTCTGTGATGCTTGGTTAAATATTTCCCTGCTTCTGTGCTTACTTTCCCTTTAATACTGTCACCCTTTCATGTGGTGTCACCCCAAAATTGTGCATGGTGACCTTGAGTCCTTGCAATGAGTTGAGATGGGCTGTTGGTTTTGGTCTTCTATCTTTTACCCTTCAGCTGCCAGCTTCTTTACCCTACTATGGTACTCAGGTTGAGCCTTTGGGAATTACAGAATGGAGTGGTGTCTACAGGGTAACAACAAGGGATTATATCGTTCCCTGCAGTGTTAAGTGGAAAAGATGCCACCATATGGTGTCCAAATTTTCTCAGAGCCTGGGAATACTCTCTTGTAACTTCCTCCATGATAGATGACACCGCACCTTGACTGAAGGGCACAAAACTTGTTGAAAAACCAAGGCTCAGCTTGTTATCACTGATAAGCAACACCATTTAAATCATGCTACTAACTGCATGCTTATAAATGTTCTGGGTTATTAATACAAACAACAATTAATTTGGTTAAATAGCTGTGCTTTGAAATTCAGGTAAATACACCTGAAAACCTGCTTTGGCTCATTGGAATTAAGTTGTCAGAGGATAATTTTAGCAGCCTCCCATTTCTGTCAGTAGACTTAAAACTGTTACTTGAATTAAAGAGGATTTTAACTGTCTTCAGGAAAAAAAAGAGTTTTTTCATTATGTTAATATTTGTATGTTTTCTGGTTTTTAGCTTTATAAAATCAGGAGAGGAAAAACTCGACCTCAAGCGCTCTTGTTTCTCTGTATGATACTCCTGTTGATAGTTCTTCATACAAGTTATATGATCTACAGTCTTGCCCCTCAGTATGTAATGTATGGAAGCCAAAAATACCTGGTACAGGTGAGATGTAATACTTTTAAAAAAAAAATAATCTTACTTTCTGTATCAAAAGTGTACTGTTTACAGCAACTTTTAAAGCCAGGCCCATTCTCAATTTTGAAGATTCTTTGTAGCCAGGTTTTTTAACTACTAGTAGGTCTTTTGATAATACACAAGCCAGAAACTGGTTGTACTATATACAACACAAATTAATTCCTAGATAATCTTCAGACAGTGTAAAACTTTGAGTATTGCTTTACTACTTTTGATAAAACAGCTGCTAGCTTTGTACTGGCACTCTTAGGTTGCTGAGTGACTGCAATGAGGATTAGTTTTAGTGTGTAAGGCTGTCTATAGACTAAAAGCAATGTGGTTGTTCTGCAGTTGATAGTTTTTATGTGCATATTTGTGGGAAATGACAAAGATAACTTGGTACAGTAGAGGACAATCAGAATGAAGCAGAGTATGTGCTGATTGATCACACTTCAGACACTTTGGACTGTCCAACTTCATGAGACTCATTGCAGTTCTTGTTCTATAAAATCTTCTACAGAATTAAGTAGTTAACATTAGTCTCTGCTTTTGTTATTGCACTTTTGTGTACTTCAACGTTATGGTTTTTTTTGAAGTCTTTCATCTTCTGTACCTGAAGGCTTTAGTTCTTGTATTTCATCTTAGTTTGAGTGGAGCCCTGAATATTTATGGGGAAGTTCAAAGGTACACATAATAATCATTTGGAGAGGTTTTATGGACAGCTGTTTACCAAGATCTGGTATCCTACAGACAAAACAATTGAGCCAGAGTGGTTGGGAGAAGGGATGTAAATGAGACTGAAATAACTGGGTGCTGCTTTGAGCATTTGGAATACTTCTGTTTTCCA
Organism: Aquila spilogaster; assembly: GCA_024606505.1. NCBI lineage: Eukaryota > Metazoa > Chordata > Aves > Accipitriformes > Accipitridae > Aquila > Aquila spilogaster. Next base: position 29,661 of record JANHGO010002099.1, read on the forward strand.
GAAGGCTGTGCTTCTGGGAGGAAAACACACTGCTTTAAAAAAAAAACAATCACTCACCAAGCTTCTTCAGCCAAAAATATTTAGTAAAATGTGTAACTTATCACTATCAATTCTTTCAGTTTAAACAGAGTAGACACAGAATATTTCGAACAAAAGGATTACAAGGAGAAATTGAAGTTGAAGTAGCATAAACATGCTAGAGGAGAACCACCTGATCAACTTAAATGTGCTGGGTGGATGTGGTAGAATTGTCACTGCAGCAAGTGGAGCATTCAATAAATGCTACTTTTCTGCTGTCTTTATATCTAAATTGTGTCTGGTAATGGGAGGCTGGTCATCCTGATATCAATCCAAGCACTATAATAGAATCAGTGTAGAGGACTTGAATATTTGGTATTTAGGAAGCTTAATGCATTTGTATTAGATTTTATGCTAGGTATAACTATATACAAAATAAACATGCTTAGGCATCTATAAATTGGCTCAGATTGTCAGAATTAGGGTACTAGCAGCAAGAAACTAAGCTGAAAATCAGTTTAGGCAAGTGGTTTGCTTCTGTGGTGTGTTTCATAGAACTCCTGGCATGATTACTTTGTATGTAGCCCAGAACACCATATAGCTATATGTGAATTAGTTGTGAGCTCAAGTCCCTGCAAAAGGCAGTTTGTTGGTTTTTTGGTTTTTTTTATATTGTAGACTGATTGTATGTCTCTAATTACAGTGCAGAACCATTGTGGGTGGAAGGGTGGGAAGGACAATTTAATTAAGGATCCCACCAAGCTAGTCTTTAAGCCCTTCAGTGACCCGAGAGAGTCCTTCATGATAAAGCTTGCAGATAACATGGAAAAATGAAGAGAAAAGCAAATAACGACTGTAGCTAGCAGTTTGTTTTACTTTATGGATAAAATGTGTGTATATTAAGGGGGGCAGAAAGATTGGGGCTTAAACACTTGCATGTTAGCTGTTTATGACAAATAGTATCTGAACATCGATAAATAGTTTGTAATGAAAAGGGTCAAGAGAATGGAGCACAGTAGAAGGGTGGCTCTTATGTCATTTAAACAGCTATTGAAATACAATCCTGGTCAGCACTGCAGGAAGGGTTAGCTGGAATGGTTGAGTAGAGCTACAGCTTTTCATTTTAAGGAATAAAAAATAAAACCATTGTGGTTAAGATGGCCATCCTGGGTCTTTAGCTTCTTAAGTCCCATTTTAGAGAGCTGTGTTTAAAGTGCATAAAGTAACCTGGGTAGAGACTTTTTATTAAGATAACATGAAGCATAAAGAGTATGTGGGTAAAATACATCTGGACTTTTCTGGCATACCAAGTAAATACATTCTGAAAGATTATTTGAGAGGCTGTTGTCTGAAAACCTTTTATCAGACACATTTTCTGTGTCTGACTAGCCTGATAACTGATGTTTAACTTCTGTGTTTTAAAATGAGGAGAGATGACTGGGAATCAAGAGGAGCGACAGATTTTTCTGTGGATGTTGGCAATGAAGAGGTTCTTAAGAGTTATGAATTGGTTTTTATGGAGCTGAGGAGTAGCCAGGAACGTACGCAGGAACTGGGCAAGTGAAATTCATTTTGGGCATATGGCAAGCTTCCTGATGATGTGTCGTGGTTTAACCCCAGCCAGCAACTAAGCACCACGTAGCCGCTCACTCACTCCCCCCCCACCCAGTGGGATGGG
>JANHGO010002100.1:0-31353 GCA_024606505.1 Aquila spilogaster
CGGGCAGCGGACGGCCGGGGTCCGGAGGCGGGCACCCTGGGACCCGCCCCTGAGCCGCTGCTGTCGCCCCCGGCTCAGCTTGGCGGTCGGGGGTTCGGCGGTGGATGCGGAGCGCGCTGTGACGCAGCCGTTGGCGCGCGCGTGCGGTGCTCATGGGGGCGGCACGGAGCGGCCGGGCGGGCCTCTAGGCGCGGGGGGTTCACTGATGGTATTTCAGTCTCCTGCACGCTCCCACCCCATCCCATCAGGGCCAGGTTGGATGGGGCCCTGGGCAGCCTGAGATGGTGGGGGCAGCCCTGCCAGCGGCAGGGGTTGGGGCTAGGGGGGCTTTGAGGTCCCTTCCAGCCTAACCGTTCTGTGGTTCTGTGATCAGCTTTTTAAAATATCCTCTCAAAGTAGCGTGAGCACAAGGTATTTACAGGCACGTCTATGCACCTCTCATAGGCTGTTTTGATAGGCAAGTTCGTAGATATTTGCATGGCATTAGTAGTTTGCTGTCAGCTTTCTTGATTTATATACTAAGTTTTTGTGAATAACACCCCTGCTTTGTGAAGTCACTTTTATCATTAGGAACAATGGACAGATTTGACTCGGTATTATTTTCCTGTATAATTCTGTATTAAAGCTTTTACACGTGCCTAGAGGTAGTGGTCCCTAGAGATACATGAAGGGGAAACCTACTGGTAAAATCTGAGATCTCCTGCTATGAGATGGCTGACCTCATCTAAAGGATGAGAAATGAACGAAGAGCTGCTGGAAGACTTCTGAGATTTTCATCTCCCATTCTGTAGAACAATTTATACAAATTCTAATCCATTACAATATATATGTTGCTTTTGAGTTTGTGATTCATTTATTAATAAAAGTGTTTTTCCAGTGTAGTGTGGCACGTTTTGCGTTGAGAATACCCTCATTGTAGATGCAGAATATAGTGACTCACTTTACTGCAGATGTGAAAAGAACAGAAATTGATGGAGAATCAGATTTAGAAGTACTGGTGAAATATTAGAGAAGAGCAAGTTGATTGATTTTCTGAAGGTCTCCATTGGTTCTTGGATGATTTCATGATCTAGTTTGCCTAGTTATTACTGGTGGCTGGAATATATTACTGTTCCCGAATACGTATTTTTGTCATTCCTAGATTGCCTTACATTAATTAACATGGAAAAGATTAAATCTGGTCAGACAACAGTACATTTTGCCAGATTAATCTCAGCGAGTTTATGCAGAATGGGGGCTTGTGGTTGTTGATCTCTAGTGTAAGATTAAATCTCTCCTATTTTAAGGTAATGTTATACAGAGGAAACAGTTCTTAACCCTGTTAATTAATGATCTATATTTACACCAGTCTAATAGTTACTTTAACCTTGTCAGATGTCATGTAATTCTAAACTAGAAATGTGTATAAAAGAAAAGAAAAGCACTGTCATTATAGCATTTAATCTCAATTTTATTGAGATGATAGATTTTTTTTTTCTGGACACTCGGAGGTAAATGGAAAATGATGCAGTCCCTGGTGAATTTGGCAAACCTATGCATTTCACAGACTACTGGTCATGTAAGATGAGCCTGGCCTTGGGAAAGCTATTTGTTCCACTATAAGGAAAAGTATTTGCAGAATTAATTTACCTGTGGGTTTTCGTTGTTGTTGCATTACTCACTTATCCTTTGGCTATAAAATATATCCGTACTTGTAATAGGTATGTACTTTACTTACTGCTCTGGTTTGCTCTATGTCATCTTGTATTTTTTGTTCTTGCAAAGTGCACTTCATCATTTCATTTGATTTTATAATTATATTTTTGAAGAGGTGGTTGAAATCAGTAAACTAATCATAAAAGAATCTTACACATTCCTGCCACTTGCAGTGAATGATTAAAGTATTAGTACGCTAAGTTTTATAGTTGTATTGTTTTCTACTCCTTCAAATTATGAATGTTTTCTATTTGATTATGAACTGTAGTTTTAAAATGGCCATTTTGTAAAACAGTATAAATTTCAAAGGCACTTGTACTTTCATTAAGGTTTTCTGTTTTCATTCCCTGTAAGAATAAGGCATTTGTGTTACTTTCAGCATTCACTGCTTAACTGTGCTGGTGAAGCTTTGCTCTGCAAATAGAAACATTATTAGTATGGGAAAATATTTGTACTCTGTGGGTGAAAGGATGAAGTGTATTACAGAATAGATCATTTCCTGTGGAGTCACTCTTGTTGTCCTTGGGCCTTTCAAGTGTTCTTAGATTGCTGAATTCTTAGTACACAAAACTAATGACATCTGGCAACTGACTAAGCAGCACTTATTTATACTCATACCAACCCAAACACTTTCCCTATTTTTTTTGTTTCTTAATTTGGTTTGGTTTTGTCAGCTAGCAGACCAGGCTACTGTAAATAATGAACATGAAGTAGTTGTAAGCTTCTTCCTTGACCTGTGGGGGTCAAGGAAGAAGCACATAACACTGAAAGGGTCAGGAGGGATCAGAGAGTACCGTAGTGCAGATGCTCAGACACATAATCTATAATCTACACCAATTCCTAATCTATATGGAAGCGTTATTCAGAAAAGTGCTAGATGGTTTAGACTGAAGCTGTTCCAATAATTAGTTGGTATAGCTTGGTAATGTTTACTCGTACATCTTAATTTACTGCAACGAGTGTATTCTGGGTCCTGTGAGTGTGTGAGTAGCGTCTAACAGGTTATGTACTAAGAACTTGGAGCTCTTGCCTGATGAGCTATTGGAGAGGTAGGTAGGGATGGTAGTGTGCTGCATAGATGGCCAAGAGAAACACAGTACATTCATAGGTCATAGGAAGGTAGGTTTCATTAGTTCTATTGTTTACAAGATAGCTTTTTGTATTGTACAACTCTTCTGCTTACAAGGAAGCAAAATTGCTTTTGACACATTCTTGGCAATACCAGGCAAAGTATTTGCAGGAAGGCCAATAATTCTGTATGGAAAAAAGGAGTTGAACTCATCCAACTGGTGAAGGGGCTCTACTGGCTGTGCAGCACTCTTCCTCAGAAAGTAGCCTAGTTCCGAGAGATGTTCTCCCTTCAATGATTGGTCCTTATATATGAGTCCAGGGCAACTTAACCCTGGGTCCACCCCTTCTGGTCAGATGGGGAGCATGGGTGCAAACAATTTGCCTGTGCTACTTGGGCCAGCCACACTTCTTCACCAGGTGCTCCATCACCAGTTCAAGCTGTGTCCTGACAGTTGCCCTACAACAACATTCTCATTTTTTTTGTTGAAGAGATAAATCTGTGTAATATTTTTGTTTGCCTTCTAGCTTTGTTTGTATTGCATTTTCAAGTTTTTCTCCACAACCAGGATCATGTAATTGCTTGTCTACTTCATACAAAATACAAATGCTTAATGTAAACATAAATGTTTATAGAACTGCACTAAAGTTAAATTTGCTAACAGCTGTGAATCTTTTTCATTGTAGGCTATCAGTTGGCTAAAAAGGGACTTCTTTAAGATGCTGTCAGATAGGAATCTGATTAGGAAAGTTTCAATATAAATGGCTTCATGTGAAGTGTACAGTAGGGGTGCTTGTTTGTTCTGTGAGGGCTGCACTACTGAAATACTTGGCTGTTCAGAAAAATATCTATTTAAATTACCATAGCTTTTTTTTTTCTTTGCTTCCAAACAACAAGGATCGGATGCAGAGAATTTGGTGCTGCTATCTGACAGCAGAGAACTTGTCATAATTTAGAGAAATACTTATTTCTAGTCTTTTTGTCTGAAAGACCTGTACTCATACTTGATATTAATTAGCACGCATTCAATTTGTAGCTTCAATTCTCTGGACCAGTGATGTTAATTAAAGTTGTTAATTACTTTGAAAAAAATTGATGAATCCTGAGGAAGAAACAGCTGTTGTGTTGAGCCACCTTTAACTGAGGACTGAAAATGCCAGCAGGTAAGAATATTTGTGTTTGATTTCTAATGTGTATTTAAATAGATGGAACTATGTGATGGGAGCTTCTTCTGTTGATGAACTTTTCATGCTGCATTGCTTTTGTTTTTAGTCCATGGTTGTACGTGGCTTTCAAAGTGTTGTTTTCTTGATTTTTTTTTTTTGTTTGTTTTGAATGTCTGCTTCTTTAAATATCTTAATTATAGTGATAAATATGCTATAGCTGAGGATTCAGTAGCCTTTTCTGCTACAAATTAAGCATTACCTAGGCATGGGGTGGCAGGGCTAGAACACCTGCTACTTCAAGGGTTGAAATGCTTCTGGTAGCAATGTCATGATTCAACGAAAGGCAGAGGCTCTTAACTCTAGCTGATTTCAGATGCTCCTGCCTCCTGCAGATTTGTTCAGGCTCAGTAAGAACCCAGAGCTGCTCCTTCTCCTCGGGATTGTGTGTTAACCTGCATTGTGTGTGTTTCTGCTCATAAATGATGAGGGCAATCATTTGTACTCTGCTTTGGCTAGCCCAAGGTCTTTTGCTGATCTTGTTGTGTGTGCTGTACAAAAATCTGCTTTCTTTAGGAAACAGATTAAAAACGGTGCTGGTTTCAGCAATGAGTAGCAGCCATATGTGTTTGTACCATGTTGCCAAGTGATCCTCTTGCAGTTTACACTGTCAGTGGAAATTCTTAACTGGATACTAAGTACGTTTCTTAGTAAACTTTTCCTGATAAATATAATTACTGCCTCCTGTCATGTTAAAGCACTTTCATAGGAGTAGTGGTTTTTGAATCATAGTCTAGTTTACTTTTTTCAGTTGAAAGTGAGGCAAAGGCAAAAACCAAAGTTCGCTTTGAGGAAATCTTCAGACGTCATGCTGGCCTAACAGAGGAAAAGAAATCAAGGAAAAAGAAGTTCCATTCTCAAGAGAATATTGTGGTAAGTTTGAACGCATCTGTTTGTTTAGCTACCCTCCTTAATGGAAAAAGACCAGGAGAATGTATTTCAGAAAAGAAATACGCAAAAATAGGGTTTATACTTTGAATGAAATGCTTTTGGTTTAATATGGGTTTTCTTTATTGTTTATGTACCAGAAGTTGATCCTTTAGCAGTGTGTCAAAATTATTTGGTACGTAACTTTGGAAAAGAATAACTGATATATGCAGACATGCACTCATTTGAAGTCTGTCAATACTTTTTTTCCATTACTTTTTTTTTTTTTTTTTGCAATTGTTGCAATTTTTAAATTCACTCTTGACTTCGGTAGGAATTTGAATGATAAAATAGTGTAGGATTGTAGCCATAACAGTATTTGGTTTTGAGAGTAATACATCTGTAAATTGAGAACTATTGAGAACTTAGATCATCATCAATTTCTTTTCCTAAAGTTACTGATATAGGAATTCACAAGCAATATTAAATGATACTTGAAATGTTTTTTTCATTTTGATCTCCATAATCAACATATTTCTGCATGTGCTGAACTATGTTTCTTTACATGTGTTGTTGCACGTGTACTTAAGCAGTACACCTGTTTTGAAGACTGTGCCTTAGCTTATAATTTGCAGATTAGGAATGCTTCTATCAACATGACTGCATGGTTAGACAACTTCTTTGTGGCATATCTCTCATTAAAAGAACCTGAAAGACTCCTCTGAGGTCATATCATAACATTTTTCCTAAACAGAAATGTAGTGTTTGAGTCCTATATAATCCCAGCTATTGATGATGTTTGGAATTTCCAAGGAAAAAAATTTGCTTAAATGACAAGTTTTAGGTTTTTTTTTATTTTCTTCCAGTTAGGTTTTGTGCTGTCCATCTTTTTTCTTGCAATTGCTTTCATTCCACATGTTGGAAGTGAAAGTTAATTCTTTTGTAACTTGTTAAAGACAATGAAATGCTCCTTTATATAATCTCAGATCTTTACATATATTTGTTATTTAGTATGTAACTGTGCTAAATATACTTACAGATAAAACTTAATGTTGTCATACGGAAATATAATTTTGTCTTTTGATCATCTGAGGCATCTGAATCATATGAATATGTGTATACATATATACTTTTTGAGCCTTGGAGCATGTATTAGGTAGTCAATAGTATATACAGAGAATCGGTGTGATGTTTAAAATATAAAGAAGTCTCTTGCTTTGCTGGCATGTGTAACTGCAAGAGTAAATTATTCTGTTTTTAGGTTTACTTCAGTAGCAAAGAAGGGAAACACAGATGGGCTGCAAGCATCTGTGCTAAGATGTTATGTATTACAGGTTTTGAAATATAGAATGCAAACATTGCCACAGTTAAATGCAGCTAGTAACAGCTTAAGGAATTGAGCATCAAAACATCCTTTTGAATATCTCAGCCCTATTTATATTTTGAACAGTGCCTCTCGATTGCTTACATAGTCCCTGATGCAATCAGAGGCAAGTTTTAACTGTGGCCCTGATCTAGTTATAGGGGTTGTCAAGTAAAGATCACCAAGCACAGTGGTGCTGTTCTGAAGATCATTCCCAATGGAAAAGAAAATGAAATACACACAGTGGGTGAAGGTTTATTCTACAGTGAAGCTCAGTGCATTACTAGCTATTAAATTACTTAAGCCATCAGTCACAGCTGACAACTTCTTGCAAGGTTACCAGCATTTTCTGAAAGAAGACTTCTGCAAAAGCAATGCTAAAAGGCCTGCTAACACAATAACAGAAATCTTTTGCAGCGCAGTTGTAACTATATAAATATTCTGATGCTGACCCGAGACGGGGTTGGGAGTAGATGATCTTTAAGGTCTCTTCCAACCCAAGCCATTCTATGCTTTTATCAAACATGATTTTTTTTTTTTTTAATATGTAATTTTTAAGGATGATGTCTTTGAGCACGTAGTTGTATATTCACATGCAACTATATACTACTCACATAAGAATCTTAAGCTTACTTTGGTTTTTAAATTGCTTTTCATTTCAAATGGTTCTGATGTAAAAACACTACTGTTTTGGAGTTAGCTAGAAATGCTTGAAGTAGAATCATGGTGAACTGAAGCAAAAGCTATTACATACAAACGAAGCATAGTATTAGTGTGGGTGAAGTGTAAATTTAAGCCAATCAAAACACTAAAAAAAATTGAGAACAACATGTATGGAAACCTGGCACTGACAGTTTTGAATATTTCTTTAAAATCTGCCAAAGACGTAAGAGCTCAGGTTGGTATTTTCCATGCTGCATTTAGGTAGGAATTTCTGTAAATGCTGCAGCAAATGCCTTTCATTTCTTTGTGAGAAATAAATATTTGTGAGAAAGCAAGAGAAGGAGATGGTGAGATTTGTCTGGTTCTCTTCCAGTTTTGCTCAATTCATATAACAACTATGAAGTTTTGGATGTCTTTAAGTAACGTGAAATTCATCAGTGATGTTTGTCTTTGTGCTACATACTTGCACAAATGGTTTCCCAGGTTTGATGAGAAACGGGTCATGGCTGAGAGCATGTTTTCACTGGAAGTGTCCCAGGCTGCTGCTTTTGTCCTTACTGAACCTAGCCTTTCTTAAAGTAATAAAACCTTCTCCTTCATAGTCCACTGTTTCCTTGAGACCTGCGTTTGGAACTGCAGGAGGCTGCTGTGATTTCAAGTGTCAGAAGTGATGGTAAAGAGACTGCTTGCCTGCTGCATTTTGTGTTGCCTGTTGGCTGGAGAGAAAGGAAACAGCCTGACTGGAAGGGGAGAAGCCATGAAGCAGGATGACTTTGGAGTCATAACTGATCGGAACGAAAGGATTGTAATGCAAATGGATATAGATGTCAGTTGTAGCCAGTGAAAGGTCTGCTTTGCAGCTTAGTAGCCAGAGGTGCAGTGGCTATGAAGCCTCAAGGCAGGGCTGAAAAAGCAAGCAGTTAGGACACAGAAAAGGAATTTGCTAGTAACCCTTCCAAGGCTAACAGTCACCATACTTATTTTTTTCTCAGTTGTACCTCTTATTACAAGTTATTAGAATGAGCTAATCATCAGACCAAACAATGATTTAATATGTCTAAGATATTAAATCCAAGGAAGGATTTAATACATCTATATCAGTATAGATTTTGTGGTAGAAAAGAGGATATGTAACTGAAAAAAAAAGTCCATAAAGTTTTCTACTAGGTGACAAACAAAACTTTGAGGCAAGAAATTCTTTCCTAGACTGCAGTCTAAGCAGCCAATAATACTGAGATGAGCACACATTGATATGTAAGGCATATACTCAAGGCAAGACTGCATTATATGTGTCCATTTCAGGCCTTTTATTTACTACCCCACTGCAAGCAAAATCAGTGGCCAGCTCAGCCCTTCAGTGAGCTGGCAGATGCCTGTTCTTATTCTTTTAAGGTCTGTCTGTTTTATGGGAAGGCGTACAGTTGCCTCTGTAATGCTTGATATCATAGGCAAAACCAATTTACGTGTTTCCAGGTTCCACACACACATTTGAGAAGTCTTTTTAAAAAATAGACTATTGGGTGTCAGCTGTGGAGCACAGGTGGCAAGTGAGAAGTACCTGATCTTGTCTTGTGTGTTAGCCAGCCTGCATGTGTTTGTCTGCTCCACCTCTCTCCTGTCAAATCAGCAGCACAAGCGGGCCTTTTCTCAGGGCAGGTGGCTTCCTCTGCCTGGTTATCCTAATGTGGCAGTCCTGAAAAAAAAGCCACCTTGCTTGTTCTATGCTGTAAGCTGGGGAGGTCAGGTTCAGATGTGCTGGAGTTACTCCGAAGGTATGACTGTCCTCTGAGCTACTTTTCTGGATGAGATGCTTTTTCTAACTTGGATCAAGTGTGTTATACATAGACAATTGCTCTTAGCCTGTCTCCTGTGGTTCTGCATTTCAGATGGATAATCTCTATACCAGTTTCCTCTCATCTGTCCAGCACCTAGTCTGATGCAAGTGATGTTTTAATTACTTTTTGTAATTAAATAGTATGTGTAGAAAACATGGCCTGAGTTAAGATCACACAGGCTATGTGTCCAAGGAACTTGTGTTTCAGTAGCTCTCTGTCCTGAAACAGCTTTGTGCTGCCTGCAGTATTTTTTAATGTTCTTGGAATTTGCTGAGGTTCGTGATTGTTTTTTATCTTGTTGTAAGGATATTCTGTTTTTTGTTTGTTAATGTCTTTTTTCTAAAAAGTAAATATAATGGACAGCATACTGCATTTTTGTGGACAACTGATCTTGTTTGTAGGCGTAATAAATAAAAGGTTCTAGTAAATACTCCAAGCAGGATTTTGCAAAATCAAGATTTCTTTTAGGAAACAACTCTTGCACACTGGAGTTATTTTAGAAACACTCAGACAGGTCAGGTAATAGGTTATTGATTTTGGTTTCTCGAAGAATTCTTTTTGCATTACGGTTTAACACTGATACATAGCCAGGAACCACACAGCCTGTCTTCTCCTTCTCAATGCAATGGGGAAAAAGATTGAATGAAAAAGAAGCTCATGGAATGAGATAAGGACAGGGAGATCTTTCACAAATTACTGTCACAGGTAAAATGGGCTCAGTTTGGAAGATTAATGTATTGCCTACTGATAATGGACTAGAGTAGTGAGAACTAAAAGCAAACTAAAAAGATGTCTCCCATCCACTTTCATCTACCTCCTTCCACTGAGTGGTGCAGGGGAACAGGAATGGCAGCTGCAGTCAGTCCATGCTCTGTCTTTGCTGTTCCTTTATGGTCACTCTGCCTTGCTCCACTGTGGGGTCCTTCCCAAGGGACGCTGTCCTTCCTGAACCAGTGCTGTGTGGGCTTCCCACAGGCTGCAGCTCTCCGAGCACTGCTGCAACACGGATCAGTGCCACGTGGCCCACCCCTCAGGCACTGTTCCAGCACAGGTCCCCACCTGCAGCAGCTCTTCCAGCCCTCTTGTCTTTCTCCATGAGCTGTAGCTCTGGCCTGGTCTGCTCCTGCAGATGCCCTCCAAGGGCTGTACCTCCTTCAGGCCATGTCCACTGCTACACCATGGGCTTCTCCGTGGCTGCATGTGGAGATCTGCTCCGCACGGTGCCCGTGGACTTCAGGAAGACAGCCTGCTCCTCTGTGGGCCTCTGCTGGGCTGCAGGGAGCTGCTGTTCTGCACCTGGAGCATCTCCTGCCCTCCTTCTGCACTTACCTTGGGGGCTGCAGGGCTGTTTCTCTCACATTTCTCACTCCTATCTTCCAGCTGCTGTTGCATAATGCTGTTTTCTTTTTTAAATCTGCTTTCACGGAATCACAACCAGCATCACTCATGGCTGAACTCTGGCAGCAGCAAGTCTGTTGGAGCAGCTGGATCTGGCTGTGATCTGACATAGGGCAGTGCTGGGCTCTGCTCACAGAGGCCACCCCTGCAGCCCCCCTGCTGCTAATGCTTTGCATTGTAAGCTCAGTACAAGGCTTAATGGAGTAATGATCTATCAAAGGCTGACATGACCTTAGTTGTGGTCCTTGTTATGTCTTAGCAATCGCAGGAGTGCTTTAACATATTTCTTATACTTTTCAGTTAAAACCTATCTGTAGAGATTTAGATAAGGAGGTAGATAATGTGTTAGCATTATTTTACTTAGTTTTTATAAAGCTTTAATGATACTGCAAAGTTTTTTCAAATCTTTAATTATATTTCAAGTTATCTATACGTGCATCTTCTTAAATCATTGATTCACGAATAAAGAGGATGTTACTGGTATAAGCAAGAAAATGATGAAGGCACAAGACAGCCTTTTTCATGATTTCATATTGAGAGAAACTATTTTTAGACATGGGGAGCTGAAAATAAATATATTTGATGAAAAGGTATGAATGGGTTTAGATTTTTCTGATGTTTGATAAATATACTTATGTTAAACTACATACACTTTTTTTTTTATTCATTTGTATTTTATTAGGATAGCATTGCTTAATATATAGAATGAGGAATTCTGGTTAGTGCACCTAAAAACTTTATCTCAGCAAGGAAAAGTTTTTTATGCAGACTCTTAAATTGTTCTGCACCTTTTCTCATGTGCATTTTTTGTGTTTTAAAGTCAATTAGTAATGTTTCATATGGAGATTCCAGAGAATTTAATTTAAGAAAACAGAGTAAATGAACCACAGTGGCTTTATTGAAGGTCAGTTGAGAAACAGCAGTCTGCTGAGCTTCTTACAGAGCTGGACTTCAGTTACTTGCTGTGGTGTTCATTGTAATTTCAGTGTCAAACTTTGGCAACTAATTTGGAGTGAAAAATACACCAAACAGCCAAGCCTGAAGCTTGTATCTAACTTGCATTTTAAATGAATGAAAATGTTTGTTTTCATGACACATGTTGTTTTCAAATCTGCCATAGTGTAAAGCGTACTTATGGAGTGAACTTGCTGGTTTCTTTTTTGCCAGATGTACATGTGAGTCATTTAAAAACAGAGTGAAACTGTACTGAAGGTGTGGTGCCCAAATACATTTTTTTTTCCAGTGTGAATTATCTGTTCTCTTTCAGTCTGTCATTTGTTAATTTTAAACATGAAAACTTTTCAATCCTTGATTTTGCATTGTGTAATTGCTAAAGACATAACATAAAGTAGTATGTTCATCCTTGGAACATAATTTTATTACAAGTATATTTTATATTCTTTTCATTTATAGCTTGACACTTTTAGAAGTAATACTGATCTAACAAAAGAAAGTGGGAATGATGAAGCAATTATAAACAACACATACAATCCCGAGGAAGAGAGTCCCCGATTTACAAAAAATAAACTCAGAGAGAAAACATCAATTGCAGAGAAAATAAATAATGATGTTGTTAGTGGAGAGGCGAACAAGCAAACAAAGTCTAACAAGAAGAAAAAGAAATCATTGTTACAAGAACAACTTAATGAGGAGGAAAATTTATATGAAGCTAAATTGGAGAGTTTTGAAAAAAAGATTAATGATTTTCCAAGGAAAAAGACAAAAAGTAAATCACAAACAGATGTACCTCATCAAGAAGGTGATGGAAAGATTAGAAATTCCTTCACAGAGGTGAGAAATGCAACTGAATTAGAAGAGGAAGAAGAGCTAATTCAAGCCTACATGTTGTATTTGGCTGAGAATGAAGTAAATGCAATTAAAAAGAAAATAAGAATGAAACTTAAAGAACAGATGTCTGAATTTACCTCTACTGTTCAAAGCCATGAAGTTGCACTGAGTGATGAAGTGGGCAGAAAGAAGAAAAAGAAGAAAGTAGCAGTTGTTTGTGAAGCTGAAACAAGGTATTGTGATAAGTATACCATTTGTGTATGAATCTTAAACAACATTTTTCATATTACGGTAGTCTATCAGAGAACTTTTGTATTTATATTCTAAGTGATGAACTAACTGGATAATTCTGTTAGGAAATAGATATTACAGAACAGTGTTTCAGAACGCTGTTGGCATTAATAATAAACTTACAGATTCTGTATCTTCCTTACAATTTTTCCATCATAGATCTATGTGTATTCCATACAGTTTTTCCATATGCAGTGGAATGCAATTGCTGACAGTAATCCATTACATTGCAGTGCAATGTCCCTTTCTGAGCTACAGCATCATCCAGCAGAAGGTAACAATGAAAATCATTTATTGGAAAGTGGATTTGTATCAGAAGGACAGAACCTGGAGGAAAGCATGGAAAAGCAAAAACCTAAAGTAAAGAAGATTAAAAAGAAAACCAAAAAAGGTCTGCCAGCAAAATGAATGGTGTGCTGCTATATCCATACCACTTTGGTTTTTTTTTGTTTGTTTGTTTGTTATCCAAATATTTTGCCAATAGTACTATCACAACAGTGACTGAGACTGGAATTGAAGTTACGTATGTTTTTTTAATTAGTTGTATTTTTTTTGCTTCCAATTCTAACACTCAATTGTAAGGAAGTTAATTTGATGTATCTGTATATAATCTTGAGAATTCATTTACTGGAGTTAGTTTTAAAATTCCGAATTTGTTAAGTGTATTTTAAGAATAATATAATATTATATATATATGCACCAACTTTACAGATTATTATTTAGTTGCATATTCTAATTACTCTTTTATTATTAATCACATCATACTTTATAAATGGTGTATCATTGCTGTTTTAGCCTGCGCTGTTACACAGTTCAAATGTAAGAAATACTTTTTCAGGCAGCACATAGTCATATTGGAGAGTTAATTTCTTCAAATATAGCGGAGTCCAAAATAGGAGACAATTTTTTTTAAAAAGGGCATTACACAAATTTGTGTTTTGCTCACTGTTAAACATAACAGTCTCACTGTAATCTCTAAATAGGGATGTTTTTCAGCCAATGTTTGATAGATTCAGGGAAAATGCACTAGAGAAAGCATCAGTTGTTGCTTATATTGTTTTTTAAAAATAATATAAAATTATTGGCCATAGCCCAGGGCAGGATAGTGAACTATACTAATTTTAAGTAACTGTGGCAGAGAGGTGCTTATGTCAATCAAGAGAAAGATGTCTGCTTCTAAATATTTTTTAATAGAAATAGTTCACATGCATTTATATGCATTCAACCATGTTTAAAATGCTGTAAGTTTTATGTTTTTTTTCTAGCCTAGTACAAAAAGAACGTATAAATACTGTTACTTCACTATTGAATGCCAAGAAAATATGAAGTGTTTTTACTTGCTAAACTTCCACATAGTAATCTCTGGGTTTTTGTTTGTTTCTTTGTTTTTGTTTCTGTTTCTAGGAGATAACACAGGAGTTACTGCAGAAAATAATGAGGAAATGAGGACTTCAGAAATTTCAACTCAGTCTAAATTTGGTTTTGATGATGATCTTGTGTTGGGTGTTTATATCCATCGATCTGATCGACTTAAAACTGATCTGGTATCTCGTCCTGTAGTTAAAATCCATATTGTTGATCAGAAAAGTGGCTTATACATCAAGAAGGATCATAGGTGACTTTTTTTTTTAGTAAACTTTTTCTGTCATCTGTGATTATTATAAATATTATTTTTTTATCCCTAGAACATGAAATATGAAAATAATGCTGAATTTGAAACTTGCAGGATCATTTGGCAGCTTCAACATCTCTGTTAATGCGTATTAATACCTACAGTAAATTAGAGTGATGTTCTTTCCTTTTTGACTCTTTCAAATGCTCTGTGCTACTTTTTATTGCATTTAAGGTCTCCATGTTTACAGCATTGTTTATTCTGTCTTCTTTCCTGAGCGACAATTTCTCAAATTTTCTTGGCTCAGATGCCAAGTTTAGAATAAGTAAGCAAAACTCATGTGGCATAAGCAGCATTTGCCTTTTCATTTTCATAAAATAACTTCTAAAATCTTGAAATGAAGTTTAGTTCTGTACATTTTTTTTAATCGCTTCCGTTACTTCCTTTCACTGTCATTATCCGTAATTGTCTTGAAAGCCAAATTCTAACGCTTTTTGTGCCATAGACTCTAACAGAATCATCATGCGTAAATGTGGTCACACTAGCACGATTGTTACAGTTTTTAAATTCACTGTATCACATTTCTATGTGCATTGCCAATTACCTTAACCTGTGTGTGTTTTTTGTTTTTTTTTTCTAAAATCAGATGAACGCTATCTTGTATGTTTTCTTGCTTTCATTAATTGAAGTTACTGTTTTGAGGTTTTTTTTTTTTTAGAACATTATAACAATTGTAACTTTTTGGAAATTTTTAAACAGGGAGAGGAAAGTTGTATCTTACTATGAGGAAGAGCAAATAGACCATGTTCTTCCTATTATGACACAGCCATATGACTTCAGACAGTTTAGATCAACAGTTCCAGAATGGGAGGAACAAGTCATATTTAATGAGCGCTTTAATTATTTTATTCAAAATACTGAAGAAAGCCCTCGAGTAATTCTGTTTTTTGAGGTAAGATTAAATATTTCAATATTTTGATTGTTATGATTTTGTAAAGTTCGTGTTCATTCAAGAGTATAGATATGACTTATTTGAGTGTTTTATTTCAGTTATGTTGAATTACTAGTGAAGCTTTAATATACAACAGTAAGTGGAGATTTCAAAAAGTAGTATTGATAATTGTTAATACCACTTATTTATAAGCCAAAAAAAAACCCTGATCTATTAAGAAGTAAGGAGAATGAAGCTTTCTTATGAACTCAGCAGACAAACTCAAAGGCTCATTAAGATCACTCCAGATCAGGATGACACCACATAAAAAAGATAACACTTTTCCACATTTGTCTTTGAATCATAGAATGGCATGAGTTGGAAGGAATGTTAAATTTTCAACCCCCATGCTGTGTGCAGGGTTGCCACCCACCAGATCAGGTTGCCCAGAGTCCCATCCAACCTGGCTTTGAACACCTTCAGGGGTGGGGCATCCGCAGCTTCTCTGGACAGCCTATGCCACTGCCTTACCATCCTCTCAGTAAAGAGTTTGTCGGACATCTAATCTGACTCTCCTTTCTTTTTAGTTTAAAGATGTTCTCCCTTGTCGTATTGTTATCAGACTATCTAAAAAGTTGTCTTCCTTTTTTATAAAAAAAAAAAAAAAAAAAGTACAAGAAGGGCACATTGATGTCTTGCTGGAGTACCATCTCCTGAAGAAGCCCAGGTCCCTCAGCCTTTCTTCATAGGAGAGGTTCTCCAGCCCTCTCATCTTCATGGCCCCCTGGGCTGCAAGTGCACGCTGCTGGCTCATGTCCAACTTTTCGTCCACCAGAACACTCAGGTCCTTCTCCTCAGGGCTGCTCTCAATGAGTTCTTCTCCCAGCCTGTACATATATCTGGGCTGACAATTCTTGAAATATGAAGAGAAGCTTAAGTTCTGGAAACTCAAATATGGAGTCTGTCTGCTTGCAGCAGCACTTCTTTTCCAGTGTACCTACCAATGAACAAGCTGTTGCCTTGTTTTCCGTTAACATTTTAGAAATTCTGGAGCACGTTTTTAACGTAAGTTTCTGCTTAAGTACTTCAGTAATTGTAAAGAGTGTATTCCAAGAGAGATTCTGCAGTGTTTAACTGAAAATAAATATTTTTTGTTCCTTGTTTTTTTAAATTTCAAATACATTGTGTATACAGTATCACCATGTGCTTCTTTGTTTTCTGTGCTAATCATAAATGAACACATCTCTAGTTGCTTAGCATAAACTTAACTACAGTTGTGTGTAAAGATTATTCATGGGAATCATGGTGATGAAACCAAAAGTATGACTACGCCAAAAACCTGCTGTTTGAACAGCGTGATTTTTGATGTATAACTTAGGAAATAAACTGATTTTAAGTTTTTATATACTTGATAAACTTACAGGAGTTGCTATATATGAGAAGATTGTGATCTGACAAGAAAATGAAGAATCTCATGGGCATAATTGATGAAGTTAGGAAGGAAAATTAGTTTTTTGACTGATCTTTTCCAGTTAAATTGATTTACAGCTTGTTTTGCCTGTTAGGAATATTATCTATATGTATGACATACGAACTATAGGATTTATGAAATTTATACATCAACTTTTTCCTCTTTTATTGAGAAAGTTGGGAAAAAAAATAAGAAAAAGAGCACCGTTCTTTTTTAAAACAGATCATAAATAGTCATCAGGTAAATGCAGAAGGTTATTTTACTTCTAATTGTGTCCTTGTGTGGAAGAAGTACTTTTTTCTGTAATTGTCTAAAACTGAAATCTGTTTAATAAATCACATCTAGTGTATTTTCAGCAGTATTTTTTTTATTGCCGTAAAGTATATATTCATTAAAAGTACAGTTATATTCCTACTAATGCTTGCAGATCCTTGATTTTTTAAGTATGGATGAAGTGAGAGTCAACTCTGATGCACAAAGTCAGGAATGTGGTTTCCGAAAAATCTGTTGGGCATTTCTAAAGGTATTGTAAATATTTAAAGGAAGAAGACAGTATTAGAAACCTTTTTTATTAAATTATGTAAAATACTACTAAGTGGTAAAATACTTATGAATATTTCCAGGCAATGGAGATGAAAAACAAATCCTTTCTTGCTTGGCTGTTCACTCCCTTCCTTCTCTCTTCTCTATATCAAATTCACAGGAAATTCAGTAAAGAATAAATATTTTTTTGAGAAGATATACAATACCTTCTATATCTGGTATCTGTGGAATAATTTGTTGTTGTTGTTTGTTCATCAAGAATAGAAAGAGACTGTCTCTGACAAAGGAAGGAGAAATTTGCTATTTTCAGTTGACCACTCTTTGGAAAGACTCCCTAGCCTGATAATGAAGTGACTGCCATTTTTAATTGCAGAGCATGAGATGCTTCAGCAGTTTGTTAGAGCCTGCACGTCATGCACTTTTTACTCTTTTGAGGGGAAACTCAAATGTCTTAGTTTGGTCTTTTTAACATCTGACAAGGTTATTATATGTTTTAACTTGCCTCGGGGTTGTTCATTTTTACCTACCTCTGTGGATGATAAGTTTTCACAGCCACTGAGCAGTCTATAATGTGAGACATACAGGAGAAGATAAATGGACTGCAAGCTTGCGGGAAAGCACAGGGACCTCCAGGTCATTCTCTAATGGTCCTCCTCTCATCTCTTCCCAAGATGATTCTACAGGAATCACGGGTCTAGAATCCCCTGTCTGGGTGTGTATATGGTGAGAGCTGTGCTCCTGAATAAATGAAAGGATGCATTTCAAGATAATAAATACAAGTAAAATTAGGATCTTTTCTTCATTTTTGTTGCATCTGTCTGCATTATTCTTTCATCTGTCAGTCAGTGTAGAAGTGTCTAGATAAATGATGATCATTGTTAATGCCAGTAGGTACACAGAATGAAAAACTTAAGAATTAATTTCTGGCTTATTCTGACAGCGTGACTTAATGTTCAGAGAGAAATAGCAATTTACTTTTCTAACTCCTTTTACATCAGTTTCCTCTGAAGTTTGAAAAGTTACTGTTTTTCTGTATCTTCTGCTCTGCATCAGTTGTACTAAAGCCCTGTGCTGTAGAATTCAAAGTTATCATAGAATAATGAAATTGCTGAGGTTGGAAAAGACCTTCAAGTTCATCAAGTCCAGCCACAACCTGACCATGCTACCGTAACTCTAGCAACCCAGGCGTGGACGTGGAGGGAGATTTGAAAGAGGTTCTTTATGGATTTACAGTCATTAAGGATTTGAGTGATTCCAGCAAATGGTGCTTAAAAAATAAATGAATAAATGAGACTGCAGAGGCCTTCCTGTGTGCACGGTATTACTGTTGTGCGTGTAAAATATACATAAAAACTAGACTATCATCTGAGCTTTAATCTTTGTGATTTGATGATGGAGGTATTATTTCATTACTACTTTCAGGAATACTAATCTTTCCCACAGGGAAGTCAATTTCAGAGTTTATACTATATATTTTCTTATAATATTAGAAATAATAAATTGTTTGTTTGTTTTCTGTTAACATTACACACTTTTTTTAATCACTTTTACAGCTTGTTGGTGCAAATGGAGTTCTAAACGTTGATGAAAAACTCCGTTTGCAATTGTATTATCCACCTTTAAAGACCAGGTCACATTCAGATGTTGTTGAAGTTTATGACTGGTGGGCAAAATGTCCTAGAAATCGTTACCCTTCAACTTTATATGTTACTGTAAGAGGCATAAAACTGCCAGATCATGTAAGTTAAATTTTAAATATTAACTGATACTAGCTCCTACAGAAAAGCCTGTGTGAATAGCTGCAGTGTGTGTGTATGCATGTATATAAATGCTGTGCTTGTGTATAGGATATAGAATAGCTAGTATGTAACTAGCTATAGTAAGAACTTTGCATCTTAAGATGTATGTTCCAAACTCAGTGCTTCATAGCTGTCTGGAAAAATAGACCTTTTCTCCCATCTGCAGCATTGCATATTCTGCCATTGACAGAAAACATTCAGGGTACTTTCTGAAAAACAGGTATTCCTTCTCACTAGCAGAAGTGCTATTTTAAGTCACTGGATTCATGCAAATGCGTGAATTCTGTAAGTGAGAGCAACAGTAATTCACTTAATTGTGAATTGCTTTAAATGATTTTTTTGCTATTTGAGTCTCATGTATGAGACTGTTTCCAGTCTCTTCATTTTTCAGCTGTAAAAAAACAATGTGCTTGAAGTTTAAAGTACTTTTAAATATTTCAGATATGACACAGTTTATTTTATGAACTTTATATTTTGTGAACTTTATTTTATGAACCCTCATAATTTTTTTTTTTTGCCTTAAGGTTTCCCCTTCTTTCCGTTCTATGGTGGCTGTTCAACAGGAACAAAGTAGTGCAACACTGTGTGAGCTCCACGGGGAGGGTTCTAAAAAATCATGTGAAATCGGTTCTCCAGGGGAAAAAAAAGAGGAGCTAAAATGGTCAAGGCTGCCTGGACAGGTGAAGTGTTTTATTTCCCTTTTTAAAGAAAAAATCATTTGAAGTTCTACTACTTCTTAATAGCTTTATCTGTATGATGTGTTATGAAGCAAGTCATTCATTAAAACGTTAAAAAGAACAACACGTCACAACAACTAAAAGCACAAAACACAGCGAACTCTCATAAGTAGTAGAGAAGGCACAGCTTCCAACTGAATATGGTTCATCCAACCATTTTTTCCCAAAAGAGTCAGGTGGTTTTTTTTTTATCTCCAAGATTCTCTGGGAAAGTGAAAGTCTACTCAGGTACTGAAAGTTAAGTTAGGAAACCAGTTCTCATGTTTAAGCTAAATTGCACACATCCTTTCAAGGAGAATGCTTAAATATATCTAAACCTTTCTTTATTTCCCAGTAATGTTTGTTAATTATAATGATGAAGAATAGGTAAGTCTGTTTTGCATTGTGAATTTTCTTGCTACAAATGGTGGGATCTCTAAAGTGTGTATTCATGTTAATTACTTTTCAAAAAATTGCCATTCTGCAAATAAGTGTTTATTCAAAAACAAGTGAAATAAAATCCTAAGAATATTTGTTTGCAGTAAAAATAAAATAAAATTAACAGTTCCTTTATTCTTAACTGTACCTTTGTTGCCAACAGTGATCTGTTTTTTTGGTATGGTATCCATTGAAAAAAATTTTGTAAGGTTAGCAAGATGTTGCACATCTTTGCTCTGAAGAATACTAAAGCCAATGTTTTCCCAAAAAATTAATCATTCAAAATTATTGCTATTTCTTTATGTACATAAAAATGATCATTTTACCTTTAAAGATAAATTATCTTAAAAAAAAAAATTGTATCTGTTTCTGTAGATAGATGACGTATTATTTTCCCAAAATGCTTTATATAATTACAAACTGAGTTAATAAGAAATAATTTTTTTATGTGAACTCTAGTTACATGAACTTTTTATTTAAAAGTTTTTTTCTAAGCTGAAATTATTGATTCAACATTGTAATGTTCTATGTCAGAGAAAGGTTGAAAAGTGTAAATACACGTCCTCGCATATATAGTTTCTACCAAGATGCATTTACCTTTATTCTTAAGTGAAGAATGTGTACTAAATTATTTCATAAGCAATATACTTGTATATTTTACGTGCATAGAAATCTGTTCATAAGTATTTGTCATTCTTAAAAGTTTTGGTTAATCAAATAACTACTCTAGATATTCAAAATGTAAGGGAAATTAAACTTTAGTTTTAATTAGCTAAATTTTAATTAACTAAACTTTAGTTTTTTAGAGAAAAAGCCCATGGATAAAAGAGGAGATATTTTAAGAGATATAGAAACACGATAATACCTGTGTAACTTTTTGGAAGTCCAACATTGAGAAAAAAATAATAATAATAGGGAACTGAAATACAGATGAGGAATGCTGAAGGTGATTTGGTGGACCAAACTTTTGTGTGCCTCTAGTTATTTTTTGGAGTTCACACTGCAACTGTTAAATTACTATGAGTTTTACGCAGACTGCTTAATGAAACTTGAGTTGCTAACTCTACAGCTTTATAATATGAAGGATAGTCATGATTAAGTGTATCTTGAAATGAAGGACATTTCAATTTTAGATTTTCTTGAGTTTTGAAGACTTGTCAGTTGTCTGTACTGCAGGAGGAAAAAGTAACATACAAACTAAATGTGATGTAAGTTATGCAGCGGAATTGTATCTGTCTGTAAGATTGATTTTTTTTCTGAATTCCTTTCAGATATTAGTGACTTTTGAAAAATTAGGCAAGACAAGAGCTGAGAAAGTGTTTTAAGCATTGTTTAGTCAGTAATTGTAACTTTGTAATCCCAATTCTTGCCTGAAAAGCTAGGCTTGTCGCATTCCAAACAAACATCTGTTTTCTCTGAGAGGTGGAGATATGGGCTGTTTCTGTATTCGTTTCTCTCATGATGGAAGAACCCTGGCAGCAGCATGTGCAGGAAGGAATGGCTATCCCATTGCTTGTAAGTTAAAACTGTGGATTTTTCTTCTAAAACTGATGTATTTTATCCTAATGTGGTTCTAATAATTTAAACCTGGTGGGCCCAGTTTCTGAAGAGTTAGGAATGGTTAAGACATTTGTGACATCTGTGAACCACTAGATGGAAGTATATGCTTGCTGTCCATGCATACCTAGCAACTATTTGTTACTGTTTTCTGAAAATGAGAACGTAAAGAAAATGAACTGACTTATGCTAGGAAAAACTCAGCTTCAGACTAGACTAGCCTTTGCATTATTTGTGTACAATTGATTGTTAGTGCTTTCAAAATGTTTATTTTTCTATTTAAACTTTCATTAGTGTATGAAATTCCTTCTGGACAGTTCCTGAGAGAATTCTATGGTCACCTTAACATAGTGTATGATCTTTGCTGGTCAAAGGACAGTCAGCACCTTCTTACTGCATCCGCTGATGGTACTGTCAGGTACGTATGATAGAAATGTTCTGGTAGACAGTTTCATTAGCAAGAAAGAGAGCGATACCATTTTGTGTATATGTATTTGAGAGTAAAACTTTCACAAAAATGGTAGTATCTAAATCTACAGCCCAGCAAACAAATGAACAGAAAAGGCTGTATATTTCAAGAAATCTTTGAGATGAAGTATTCTTGTACTTGGAGAAACTGTTATATTCTGAACTCTGCATTAAACTTGCAAGTTTGTATCTGAAGCAGGAAATAGAAAATTAAAATTCGTGAAATGTGTTTAAATTTGCCGTTTTGCGCATACATATGTAAATTTTGAGTTTCTGGGCAAATAGCTAAATATTATAACTTAAATTACTGTAATTAGAATTTGACAGTCTTATTTCAGAGTCTGAATATGTACATACTTTCCTTAACAATTAAAAAGTGTACTACCATGCAGTGTTAATGCTAAAATGCTAATCTGTTTGAGGTTTAGAACCAAAACTCTCAAAACTGTAGAAAACAGGAAAATACGCCTATGACACTGCAAAATTTTATTATCAGCAACTTCATAGATTTTCATAGGCTTTTTTTTTCTTACAGTTCTTCAGATCCCTATCTGTTGTTTCTGTTACGCAATTCAGTAATGCTACAGGCAGTTGCATAATTAAAATGCCAGAAGAATTGTTAAATGGTATATTGTATGTGTGGAGCTTTTTTGCTTTCCCCCTATCTTTTTCTGTGTATGAATAAATAAATATTTTGTTTCACATTTTTCATTTTTTTTTAAATTTGGATTCAGATAAAGTAAGTTTTATTGATATTACAGGAATTATTATTTTCAGTCATTTACTTGTATGAATGCCATGAGTGTTCCTGAATTCTTGAATTTATGACAGCAAGATGAAACTGCAGTAGTCTACCTCCTTTTCTGTGTTCTACGCATAGTCATAGTATGAGTTATTTCCTGTATTTATTGTTCATTGCCTTAAAAGTGACTCAGTTCAGGAAAGGATTTTCTTCTTTTTCCCTTAATGTTGGGATTATTTGGCCTTTGAAACATGTTAGAATTATAGGATGAGGACGGAAAGATATCTTGTTATTTTAAAGTCATACCAGTTTATTACCTGGATCATCACACAGAGAGTTCTATGGAAGCCTGAAGGGAAAATTTTGAAGCTAAGTGAATCCTTTACATAGTGTTTTATACTGGCAATGATGCCCTTGAGCCTACCTAAGCTTTAATACCTCATTATTTCTGAACAATAAATACCTGATTATTTCTGAACAATAAATAAACTTTTTTGCTGTTAGAGCAAAACCATTCTAAAAGATAGGTTTATGGCTTTGTACATTAAGTTGCAAGTTAATGGATGTGCTCCTAGGGATTGTAACTTTGTAACGAGCTCACCTGGGAGTGACCTTAGAATTCTTCAACTGTCACCAGGAACAAAACCTGGAAGGATAGCTCTCTAGCAATTAAATTCCATGTTGTAACTGTGCTCTCTCTGCAGTGTGCTATCCACCTGTATTTCACAGTCCATGTACCATTGCATTTGTGAGCTCATCTTAGGAGAAGGCTCAACAGATGTGCACAAAAAAAAAAACACTTCTTAAGAAAAACTTGATATTACAGCTGTGGTTACTGAAGGACCGGAAATAAACTCAATTCTTACTATGCATTTATGTGAAGATGAAAATGTCTTTGAGATCATGATCACCACTGTATGGTAGATAATTGTTTTTAAAACTTTTTGGGTTTTTAATTTTATTGGTCCTGAATGTTTCTTTGTGAGTTGAATTTTTATTCTTTTCTGCTTCTATTTTTTTTTCCATCAGTGATACCCCAGTCTTAATAGTCTTAATAATCTCATTAATGGTACCCCAGTGTTTATACCTCAAGAAAGAAAGAAAACAACAAACCATTCCATGAAATACTTTGTGTATTTTAAAATGTGCAAAATATCCATTAAATACTCCTGAATTTACATGGAAGACAGCGTATTTTGTGAGGTATTAGACATACCTTATTTCTTGTTTGAAAATAGCATATTAAGGGATTAAACATAGGTGGAACAAATTGGGAGGATAAAAATAGCTGTTAAGTGTTTGCAAGCATTTGACTTTAGAACCACTAGCACGAAGTAAGGCATCAGTTATACCTATGGATATGATTGCTTTATTCAGTAGATATCCTAACATTCTTTCCTTTTAGAATGTGGAAGATTGAAACACAGGTTGCATCTGCAGTGAAAGTTTTCCCTCATCCATCATTTGTTTACACTGCAAAGTACCACCCAGTTGCTGACTCTTTGGTGGTGACAGGATGTTATGATGCTGTAATTAGAGTTTGGAATGCCAGTGTGAAAGAAATCCATGGGCAACTGCTACAGGAGCTTGATGGTCACAAAAGTTTCATCAACACACTTTGTTTTGATACAGAAGGTATATACCTGGTATTACTTCTTCAAATACTACTCACTTCATTTGAACACTAGTTTCAGGGCAACTTGCTTGCTTTATTTTGTAGAGGCAGTGTGAAATGCTATGATAAAATCGTTCTAGTTGTGTTTGTAATTAATATGTTAGTATTGTGTGTTTTTTGGAACTACTTTGGACAAACACAATGGGACATGTAGTTCCTGATGTAATTGAAGACTAATCAGGAACGGTAAGCATAGAAAAGATGAAGAAACAAATGTGTAGTCACTCAGCAATGATGACTGGACAAATTTTGATAGCATTTTAGTTTGTATTGACCCTATAACTATCTACTATTTGTTAGCTAATGTTTTGTATGTATTGCAGCAAAAAATAGCAGAAGATAAAGTACAGATACTGCTATTCAGAAGATGCAAATGCATAAGTATGCAGGTGAAAAGCCTAGTAGTTTGTGTACAGAGGTAAATGGGGAAAAAATTCGTTATCCAAACCATGCTTGAAGAATTACATTATCATTTAAGAGCAGAAGCAGGAAATTTGAAACCAGATTGAGAGAACTCTCAGCACTTGAGAAGATTACATGATCAGAACAGTAACAAAGGCAGATGCTCCATATTGTTTAAAGCTGTCAATTCCAAACAGAAAAAAAATAGTATAACAGTAGTAAGACTGTGAGAATTGTAATGCTAGACTGAAGTGGAAAGGTGATGAAAATCACTATTAATATTAAAAAGTGAGATAAGAGGGCAGAGATTAGTTTGAATGTTGTGAAAAATGTTAACTGGTAGATCAACAGCTGAAAGTGGGTGTCACAGGTATACTGATGTAATACTCTGGTTGGTGGGGAGAGTTGAAAATGGGTGAATGAGTAAGATACTTGAAAGTATTTGACTTTTGGATATTAGTGACTTAATTAGTGTGTGATTCATTTTTGGAAATATTAACTGGTATAGTTACTAAGTAGAGGGAAAAGCTGCATTTTTACAAAGAAGAGTTTGTGCCTAAGTTAAGAACAACTATTGGAATGTGTTCAGGTTGCTCTCGGAGAATATATAGATAAGCACTAGATGATTTTCACTATCATTCACTATCAACACAAGGTGGGAAATTGAGGGATTGAGCACAGCTCTGTGGAAAAGGACTTGGGAGTACTGGTGGATGACAGACTGGATGGCAATGTGCCTTCTCAGCCCAGAAACCAACTGTATCCTGGGCTGCATAAAAGTGTGGCCAGCAGAGTGAGGGAGGTGATCCTGCTCCTCTACTCTGTGCTGATGAGACTTCTTTTGGAGTACTGCATCCAGATGTGGAGTCCTCAGTACAGGAGAGACATAGACCTGTTGGAGTGCATCCAGAAGAGGGCCACAGAAATGATCCAAGGGATGGAACACCTCTCTGATGAGAACAGGCTGCGAGAGCTGGAGCTGTTCAGCCTGGAGAAGAGATGATTCGAGGGAGACCTGAGAGCAGCCTTTCAGTAATTCAAGGGAGTCTATAAGCAAAAAGGGGACGGACTCTTTAAGCAGGGTCTGTTGTGAATGGAGAAGGAGAAATGGTTTCAGACTAAAAGAGAAGAGATTGAGGCTGAATATAAGGAGAAAGGTTTTTTTTACAGTAAGGGTTGTGAAGCACTGTCGCTGGTTGCCCAGAGATGTAGATGCCTCATCCCTGGAGACATTCAAGGTCAGGTTGGAGGGGGCTTTAAGCAGCCTGGTCTGTCTGTAGGTGTCCCTGTTCATTGCAGGGAAGTTGGACTAAATGACCTTTAAAGGTTCCTTCCAACTCATATGATTCTATGTGACACTCATTGATCTATGAGTGTTCATTTTTAGCATATGAATAGAAAATGAATGAATTTAATAAAATTTTCAGCATCGCAGTATCAACTTTCATCCTCTACTTGTGAGCAAAATGTGTTTGCACTGATTATGTCATAGCATAAAAGGAAATAATTGTTTTTTGCCTCTTCCTGAAGGTAATAGAAGCTTTTCCTTGTTCATATTCCTTGTCTTTGTTCTTTTGTATGGTATTCTGATATGAAATTTTTATTTCACAGGATTCCGCATGTTCTCAGGAGATAGTTCAGGACTGATAATAGTTTGGGATACATCTGTGAAAGGAACTTCTCAATGCCTGTTTCAACACTGGAGAATTAATAAAGTATACAGGTTTCTTAAACTAGCATTGTAATTTTTATATGAAGTGTTCCAAATCTAGTCACTGATTAGAATTCATTTTTTTATA
This sequence comes from Aquila spilogaster, assembly GCA_024606505.1. Taxonomy (NCBI): domain Eukaryota; kingdom Metazoa; phylum Chordata; class Aves; order Accipitriformes; family Accipitridae; genus Aquila; species Aquila spilogaster. Next base: position 26,346 of record JANHGO010002100.1, read on the forward strand.
ATTAACTTGATTAACTGGAAATAACTTATTAACAGTACAAAAACATGTTGTGATTAATTGACAGCATTTTTGAATTATTTTACAGGTTTAATTTTGGTATATAAAACATAAAAATGCTTGAGGTTTAATAATGTCATATTAACAGATAGTTGTGAATTCATTCGATTTATTCTCTAGAGACAACAATAAAATAGACAACCACCTTTGTTTAATACCTTTGAGACCTAGTGTTCAGTCAGGGTTTCTATCATCAACTGTGTTTCAGAAGTTCAGTCATAATAGAATCTGCCTTGTGGTTATGAAAAGCTGATTGCTTAGGATACAGTGCCTTAAGTGAAGAGAGCAGGAGAAGAGTAATGTAAGAGAAAAATGAATAATAATGTTTACAAACATGAGTGTTAAAACACAGCTTTTATTTTTTTTCATCTTTCTGTAGGAAATAAAAGAAAATGATCTTAGAGGAACTCCAATAAATCATTTGGAGGTGCATCCAAATGGAAGGCGTTTATTAATCCATGCCAAAGACAGTACCCTGAGAATAATGGATCTCAGAATGTAAGTAGATTTGGACATTAGTGCATATTTGCTTTTATTATAAAATTTACTTAGTGGGGAAATTAGATTTCATAAAACTACTAAATATATAATTGTGAAGTGGAATGATGTCCTAATAATTAAAGATAGCAATATTGGTGTTGGGAAATTGTTTCAAAACACTGTTGTATTATAGGCCTTTTGTGTGATGTTGGGTGCGTCTTTTAGAATAAAATAACTAAAAATGACTAGATTACTCTGGAGCTTAAGACAAAATGAAAAATAACACCCTAATCTCCTAGAGGTTGCATTCACTTTTAAAAATGGAATCTAGGAGTGAGAATAACTTCGAAATTCAAACTTTCGTATATTTTTCTTAGTTTCATATTGGGAAGTGTCTGGAAAAGTGTTTTCATGATAAAAATGTAATGAAGATTGTCATCACATATATTGAATGATGCAATGATTATGCTTATATTATATAAATATCATATTATATATGAATTATATATTGATTATATTATGGTTATATTGAGCAGGTGGTGAGATTTTTTTAACCTACTTACTGATTATTTTCTTGTTTTAATAGTTGTGAATGTAATGCTTTACTAACAAATTGCAAGAAATGGGGTTGACAGAATCACGGGAGTTATTGAGGTTGAATTGGACTTCTGGAGAGTGTCTAGTCCAACCCCACTAATCAAAGGATGGGAGTAGACTGCTCAGGGCATTGTCCAATTGTGTTTTGATTGTCTCCAAGGATTAGGAGTCCATGACTTCCATAAGCAATGTGGTCTAGTGTTCGTACAACTTCAAAATAATATAAATAAAAAATCTTTTTCTTAGTTATAAATGGAATATCCTGTATTTCAGTTTGTGTCCATTGCCTCTCATCCTGTCACTGGGTGAAACATAGAAAAGCCTAACTCTCATCAGTTACATACATTGATAAGATGCACCTGAACGTTCTTCTCTGGAAAGTCTTATTAATGAATGCTCTTTGTAAATGATTCATTTTTAATTTCATGGGCTCCTTTCCTCCCGTCACTGCAGAAAATCAGAAGTCCCTGGTTTTCTACATGAAATTATCTGTGGCAAATACCTTCGCTTTCTGGCAGCATGAGAAACTGTCTGTTTATAATGTACTTGTGGGTGTTCTCTCTCTTCTCATGGCCTACTTCCCCCAGAAATCTCGCTACTGAATGGGATTGTGTGTTTGACCTAGCTGAAGGCTTTCTAGTCCTAAAAGTGACTCTTTATCTGTTACTGGAAATGATAAATTAAAATGACCACGCTGGAAGGCTAAACTTATCCACTCAATGAAAGCCTGAGATCTGCAGATGAACTGAAATAACTTGTAGCCTTTTTTTAAGTAGATGTTGATGTCCTATCTGAACCATTCCAGAGAATTGAAGAGAGGTGTAGTTTCAGAGAGAAAATGGACATCCATATTTAATCTCTGTAGTGTTAACATGATATGCAATTGCACAATTATTTTAAGTCAGTTTATTAGTAGAATACAGCACACCTTTAGCCATGTATTCCTAGTATTTCCTGTTTATCAGCTCCAGAGATCTTTGATGCAGAGAAGTCAGATCAGTGAACTGATCTGGCTAAAAATCAACCTACAAAAGCAAATGATTAATTTTAATTTTAATCAATTATCTGATCTAACTCATCTGTTAGCTGCTTATACACTAGAGAAATGAGGGAGAGCCTGGGAAAATAAGGGTGGAGAGGTTAGCAGTAGGACTGCTGCACTGACTACAGCCCACAGTTACACTGGCTTAAATCTATCAATAAACCACAGGGTCAGATACCCAGGAATGATAACTTTACACGTCATCATTAACTTTTCATTCCCTGCATGAGAAAAGAGGGGGTGGAGGTCACAGATCAACACAATTCACTTTGACAGCTAGTTGTTCTGAGCTGTCCTCTTTCAACTTTTTTTATCTTTTTGGATAATGCTGCTGTCCTGTCACTCAGGTATGTGATCAGCATTTTGTTTCAGATATTAGGGTTTCTTTCATATGCAGGTTAGTTTCACATCATATAGAGCTATTCTGCACAACGTTTCAGAGATACTGTCTTTCTGTTCGCACAACCTAAACTTTTGCTTGGACAAATATGTTCTTGCACTGTGATCTTCAAAGCATCCAAAGCTTGTCAAACATAATTCTATCTCAGATATATTTATTCAGAATATTGTTAAAAGTAATGCTCCTGTCTTGTCATATAAATCACATTGCAATTCTCCCAGCATACGTCCATTGCTTCTGCAGCAACCTTTTAAAAATTACTGTCCTCTTTCTTTGAGGGCTGTTCTAACCTATTGCTGTTTTTCTTGCCTCAAAATCTCCTTCACAGTATAATTTCTTTCTCCACTTTGCACTTCTGTATCTTTTCCAGCTGTACGTCATGTTAGAGATGGCCTCTTATAAGCTGAGATACTTGTTTAAATCCTATTGCAAGTTCTGTGTTACCTGATGCTTACAAACTATTCAACAAACTAGTTATTTTTTAGATCATTATGACTGCTGACCAGTAGTTTCTCATTGAAAAAGATTAGTATTCTTAAGTGGGAAAATGATATTAAAGTATTAACATTTATAGTAAAAGAATTGGTGTCTGAAATTTGTTGATCGTTCTGCTGCTTTTGTAGTGAAGGAAATAATAGCCTGAAAAGTGTAAGGAGAGATGCTGGATAAATTTACTCATTACTGAGATATAATTAAACTTAAGAAGCATAATGAAAACATTTTTGGCAGAGCTTGGAATAATAGTACTAATTTCCACATTTTCTTTGAAGCCCAGAATCAAGAAAATTCAAATACCTGTGTCTATATCCATTCTCTATATCTAAGTATATGCTTTTGCTAATGAAAGATGAAGATATACAATTTCATCTGTAATTTCAAGTTCATTAAAAAAGTGGGGGAAATGAAGGGTAAACATTGCACTCAGCGAAAAGTGAGTGCTTGCATATTTTTTGGGGAATCACTGTCTATTTTTCTGAGACACGGGAAAGGACTGAGAGAAGTTGTCTAAAATGAAAGTATCTTCTACACTTACAAACTATATTCTTTTTCTTCAGCTTGTCTACAAAGAAATATATAGGTGCTACAAATTACAGAGAGAAGATTCACAGCACTTTAACACCATGTGGTATGTTCCTTTTTTCTGGAAGTGAAGATGGAAAAGCGTATGTGTGGAATCCAGAGACAGGTAATTAATTTAAGTGAATTTGTCAAGACTGAGAGGAAAAGGTTTTGTAAGCTTTACTGAAACACTTCTGATGTGAGGTGAAACCTTCAGTAAGACATTATTAAATCTTGGACCCTTAGCTCCACCTTTTAAGTAGCTGTCTCAGATCTAATTTAAGTAGATCTGTCTCAGATCTAATCCTCTAGAGGAAACAAACAGGCAGATAGAGAATTTGTGGTATCCAGCAGGAGTGGAACACCTTAAGCTGAGCTGCAATTCCGCAGCTCACATGTGCAGATAAGCATCTTGAAATACACAAAAATATTTTAAGTCAAATCAGTATTTTTGTTGATCATTCTGATTTGATTTGGATTTGGGTGGTCGTCTTTTCTGTTGTTGTTGTTTAATTTGGGAATTAGGCCTTTGTTGAGAAAAATGTTATTTCCCAGGGCTGATCTGAGATTTTGAACATGTTAGACCTTTGGAGTATAAAATTTCTTCATAAATTATTCCTCAGACTTAATAATTTTAAAATAACTTTACTACCAAAATATTTCTGGAATATATCTAGATAAGAAAAGATAAAAACTTTGTAATCTTTATTGTACAAGGTAATGGCAACAGAAAACAGAAGAAGGTAGCAAGCGCTCTCTAGTTTTCATGACAAAAACTTTTCTTTGATTATGATGTAAATAATTTCTAAAATTTTTAAAAAGGAAAAACACTAAGTCATTTACAACTGGCAGCTAGCCAGCAGTTTCGTTTTGAATTTCTTTCCGTGTTTCCAATTAGATCAGCTCACATCCATGCCACTACATAATTTGTCTCAAAACTTAATCACAGAATCTCAGAATTGTAGGCGTTGGAAGGGACCTCCAGAGATCACCTAGTCCAACCCTTCTGCTAAAGCAGGCTCCCTAGACCAGGTTGTGCAGGTAGGCATCCAGGCAGGTCTTGAACATCTCCAGACAAGGAGACTTCACAACGTCTCTGGGCAGTCTGTTCCAGTGCTCTGTCACATACATTGTGAAGAAGTTCCCACACACATTTGTGCGGAACTTCCTGTGCTTCAGTTTGTGGCCATTTCTCCTCATCCTATCACCACACACCACTTAAAAGAGTCTGACCTTGTCCTTTTGCCCCCCACACCTTAGATATTTATAGACATCGATCACATCCCCTCTGAGTCGTCTTTTTTCAAGGCTGAACAGACCCAGGTCTCTCAGCCTTTCCTCATAAGAGAGATGTTCCAGGCCCTTTATCATCT
>JANHGO010002101.1:0-31352 GCA_024606505.1 Aquila spilogaster
CCTTGCACTTGGTTTTGTAGAACCTCATGAGGTTCTCCTGGGCCCACTGCTCAGCCTGTCTGTATCTCTCTGGATGGTATCCTGTCCCTCGGGTGCATTCACTGCACCACACAACTTGGTGTCATCCACAAACTGCTGAGGGTGCACTCACTCCCACTGTCAATGCAAAGTGTACTGGTCCTAGTACTGGCCCCTGAGGGACACCACCGTCACCGATCTCCATCTGGACACTGAGCCATTGACCACCACTCTCTGGTTACGATCTCACAACCACTTCCTCATCCATCAAACAGTCCACCCATCAAACCCATCCCTTTCCAACTTGGAGAGAAGGATGTTGTGGAACACTGTGCCAAAGGCCTTACTGAAGTTAAGATAGATAACATCAATTGGCTTGGTGACTACATCAGCCAATTTCCAGAGGACTCTAGGATGCATCTCATCAGGACCACAGATTTATAGATGTTCAGGTTCCTCAGGGGGCTGCAAACCTGATTTTAGCTCACAGCAGGAGGGACGTTGCTCTCCCAGTCCCCACCTTCTGACCCATCAATTGAGGGATGTATGAAGAGTAGTTGCCAGTGAAAACTGAGGCAAAGTACCTCAGCCTTCTCCTTACCTGACATTACCCACCTGCCTATATTGCTCACTAGGAGGGGGTACACCTTCTTGGACTTTCCTTTTCTGTTTGGTGTACCTATAGAAGCCTCCTTTGTTCTTCTTTGCACCCCTTGCCAAGTCCAGTTCCAGTTGGGCCTTAGCCTTCCTCACCCCAACCCCACACTGTCCACAGTGTCTCCCACTCTTCCTGATCGCACAGCCTCTGCTCTAATACCAGCTCCTTGTTCCATACTCCAGGTATTCATGGTAGTGCACACATGCACATGCAGCACTGTCATCCTACAGCGATAATTTCATTCAGGACAATGAGACTGCACATTGTCTTGAACGGAGGATAAAAAGGAAACATCCTCCACACTGCCAGTAAGGTATGCAAATTCCCATGTGTTTAGATACTGTTTGGTTAGTGGCATATGGTAAGTTATGCTTTGTTACAAGACTGTACACAGCACTGTGCAGAGATACCCAAGCTAGCTCTCAAAAGCAACATTAAGTCCTTGAAGCCTAGATCCATGTCAGCATCCCCTCTTGGCTAATCAGTGCCACGTCAGGTACCATAAGAAATACTAATATGTTCTTACTACTGCTGCGCACACGGACACGTGCAGTGATGCAGATCATACAAATCAGTCATTCTAAATACAGTGATTTCACTCACCAGACATAAGGACCATATTGAAACATACAAAGTGAGGCAACCGCACAAGCCAGCTTTGGTGCTGCTAACATCAGAAAACCAAAGACAGAACTTTGCTTCCAAAGCATAGGGAAAAATGGGTTTTCTGCTCATTCTTGAAAAGTGCAGAGCACGTGATGCACGTTTGCTCAGTTACACGCATCAGACAGGGTAAAAGTTCACATGCACACTAAATGGTTCATCACACTACATTTAATAATTTTGTGTTCTCATGTCTCTAATGTGCATGTTTCTGAAGTAACAGCAGCTGTTTGACTGTAATTAAATGTAGGACTTTCAACAAACAGAAGAATGAGAAGTGCAAGGGCAAACAGAACAAATCTGTAGGTCATTAGCAAGATCAAACACAAAACCTTCAGCATTTATGCACTTGGGGTTTGCAGTGAGAAATAACAGACTTGAGCAAATGGCAGCATTATCAGTGTTAAGGTCACTTATTGGAAAAGAAATCCTCACAGAAAGCCAAAGCGTTTCCTAGGAAAGTGCTACCCACACCAGATTAATATACCTAGGTCTCTCTATAAGTAATGCCTCTTATTTATTTCCATGGAAACAACTGAAGATACAAAGAGCACAATAACATTATTTGATAGAGCAAATTCTCAGCTACAAAACACTCTTTTTCAACACAGTCACCACCACCAGCTCTGCATTTTCATCAGTGATGAACAAGAGCCTGCATGCTACGCTTGTAAAAATCTGCACAAGAGGAGGTGACCACTATCACTGTCATCACTGATGAAACACACCACCCAGCCCTCACTGTGCTTGCATCCACTGTTTGGTCTCCATCAGTGTTCAGCAAGCATCAATGAATGTCAATGGGTGCCTTTTTTTCTTCATGGAGGAATTCAGTCCCACCCCTTTGCTCCATACACACTTCCATGTCAGATGCCATTCTGTCAGAGTGCCCCTCTGCTGCCATCTGTCACACAGTCACAAAATGTAATGGGATATTGGTGGGAAGGTTCAACCTCTACTGCCACCACTATCCACCTCTGATGTCATGGGCCAACATCATAACAGAGGAGGCATTACTTTCAGAGCAGCCCTTGCAGTAAGACAGACACTGAACTGCTCCTCCACCACCTTTCTTCTCTTCCCATCGACACTGCCATATGGGGCAGGAAAGTCTCTGTTTTATCGCATGGATTTCCCAGTAGACCCAATTGATAAAAGCACACCACAGCTCACAGCCCCAGGTGCCCCATGGTCACCCAAAGTGAACACAAAGCCCAGGTTTCACTTCCACTTTTCAGACTCCCTAAGTCAAGTAACATAGGACTCAACAGGGACTTACTTAAAGCTGCTGGGGACACAGCTCCTGAATGCACATAGTGCTCCCTGCTGGGACATGGGCACAGCCAGGCGGCTGCCCCCGCAGTGACAGATGAGCCAGGAGCCGAGGGTGCCACCACACCAAGTGCCAAGCAAAAAGAGCAGAGGAGGCCTATCAAGCCAAGGCGTCAAGTCAGAAACACCAACATACCTGGCAGGGCAACGTACCCACAAGCGTATCTTAGATAAGGCCCAGAGGTGAGGTGCTGGAGCTTAAAAACGCCTCCTGGACATCAGGGGCTGATGCCAGGGCTCAGGGCTCAGCACAGATGAGGTTTCTCCAAGCTCTTCTCAGCAGTGAGAAGCCCTCACACTGTATTGGTTTACCTACATTCAAGGCTTTCTCATTTAAATTCTTAATCTTTCCAAAGAAAAAAACGCCCTCCTGATACATTTTTCTTGTGTTCATCCCATTAATCTCCCTACCTGTCACGAGCACTCACAGAACAGAGCCAAAACCATCCATCCTTTTGTCACAGACCGCCCCTGGGATCAGCACAAACACCCATTTGTAGCACGAGGCCACACTGGTGTTTGCAGAACACCGACCTGTGCATTCACAAATCCCCTGCTACTGCTAACCCCTCTCTCAGACGTACAATGGGGAATTTGGCACAAGGGATGTCCTTTGTATATACTAAGTGTTTGGGGAAAGCGTGGGCTATTTTCCTTTCTCCATTCATATCCTTCTGCTATTTGAAATCTATAGAGGCAGTTAATCTTTCTTCATGGGAATTGTAGCCATGTCTCATTTTTATGCTATCGATCATTGTAACGTCTCTGTGGAACAGAGCTAATGCAACAGAACTCAGTTATCAGAAGTATTAACTCTGTCAGTCGGGGAAACCTCCAAATGTTTTGAGAAGAACCTTGTCCCACAAAAATAGAAAACAAAATAGGAAAGAAGGAGAAATGAGGGAAGAATCCAAAGGATTTTCAGGTATTCACCCTGACTGCTTGACCTTGAATAAGACCTGGAGAGATGAAAGCAATAGATAATCCAGTAAAGCCCTTGCTAACAAAACTCTCTTTACTGAGGCACATGGCCGTGGTCTGGTGACAGAAGCTATGTTGTAATTAATTATCTCCCATTTGGTCTCAAGTAAGTCCCATTACCTCAATTTCCCCTCCCACCATTGCCTGCTCTTTTATTTCAAAATTAAAGCTTAAAAAAAAAAAAAAAAGGAAAGAAAAACAAGCTTTCGGATCCAAGCCTCACACTGCGGTGGTAGGTAGCCCCAACAAGCTACCAGGACGTATTTACTTATTACAAGACACCTAAGGCAAGCCCTACTTGTGAGTACACATCCAGCCTGGGAAAGCAGCCACAGTAGCTTAGGAGCCCGTGTAACTGTGGCTTTTCAGACCATTTTCAATACATTTGTAGTAAAGAAAAAAAAAAATCAATTGTAAAGACCCAGGAAATAGGTCTTATTTGAAGACATTTTTTCCCCCCACTTCCTTCACGGGTTCAAGAATAGTCTAAGAAATATTCTTTAAAACTGTTTCAAGACTGATTAAACCAGACGAGATTTCAAGAAAAGGAAACCCTCCTAAACTCTTGGAGTTTATCAAAGTCCATGTACACTGAATTTTAATCAATAATCCTGCATGATCTACAGCACCACTGCCTGCCTCCTCTCTTGCAGCAACAAAATCACATTTGGGAGGCTGCTGTCTAGATCTATCTAGCATAAGCAATAACAGCAGAGCCATAAGGCATCTCCCGCTTCAGCAAATGCTTGTAAACAGTGTGTACCAAAACTGTTAACCACCAGTACTGAACAGCCACCCGTGTACATAAAACTGTTGCACTTAAGGCCAACTCCAAACTGGAAGCTAGGGAAGGCTTATTTGCTACCTTTCCCATCACTGCTGACCACACAAAAGACATCTGAGAACTGTGTGCTTGAACTCCTATTTCTCCAGCTGGATAGCTCCTTAGGCCCCAGCACTCCCTCTTATAGGATTGAAGCTGGCTTGTCTCATCATTCCTTTCTCTCCCAATTATGTGCTTTTAATGAAGACTTCTCCACTCTGACTCAATCGGAAATGCAGGCAACAGGAAAAGTTCTGCTGTACCAATAATAAAAGTCTATGGGATATGAAAATCCATATATTTTCCCATTTTGCTGCAGTAAGAACGAAAGGAAGATGTTCTCTAAATCTATAATGTTGCGAAGATAACCCAAAGGAGTAGATTTTTTTTAAAGCCTTTTACTTGACTGACTTGCTACTAGCACCTTCTGGACAAGGCTTTTATCGGCTGGTGTGAGAGCAATAACGATGATGAAGGCTTGGGAAGTCCCATCAGCTGAAGTTTGCACTCGTAGGCACATTCAATTTCCACCCTCAGAAATCAGTGACAACAGATAGTAAAGTTTCCCTGATCAGGAAAATACGATTAAGCAGATTAACACCAGCATGGCCCAATATATTTTTCAACTAAAGCAGTTTTAATTGGGATAAATTGAGGATTAAGACAGCAAGTGGGAATGGAAAGCTGGGCATGAGGTCAAAAGTAACGACACTCTCTCTCTGACTCCAAAGCCATTTAGCAATGTATTTACACTGATATCAGCAAGACGACTTACCACTTGTCATTTGCATCACAAGGTCATGAAAGAAATGACTGTATTAACTGTAATGCATGTTACTTAGTAGGAGACCTGGTGTGTTTCTCTCAGTAATGGCAGGCATAAAATTCCTGTGATAAATGCCTGTAAGAGAACTGATGCATCTTTTATGACACTTATTGACAGCAGAAAGAACTCTCAACATGCGGCACGTCCTAGTTAATTGGTATCTTTGGTCTCAAAGAAGACACTGAATAAATGCTTTTGAATCACTTCTCTTTGTTCGAAGCACGTGGTCCAATTTACCTCATTTGGACTTTATCATCATCTTTCTAAAACGGGTTCCGTCAATGCTCACCTGGCAGATTGGATTGGACCTTGAGAACAGATTAATTTACAAAGTACCATCTCCAAGATTCAAGAGAACGGGGTCATTCCAAAATCAAACCTCAGTGGGCATAGAGTGTGGGTTGAAAGCAGCCTCTTTTCTACATCTGCATACTGAGACATGAAGCCACAGCAAGAATAATCAATGCAATGACTAGGGCCCTAGCAAAGGAATCTGTAAAAACAAACAAGTTAAAAAGCCAGTGCTGTGACTCAGACTAACAACCTGAGGGGAGGGAAGAAATACTATTTATCTCCACTGAACTCCTGTAGCTCCTTTTACTCAATACATGTAAACATGCACAAACGGTGAGCCTGAATGATGTGCTACAAAATCACCACAGCCTCCTGCCCACACGCTTGCATTCAACTCCGCTCCCTACAGCCAGGGATGACACCCACCACAAACAGTTAAAGACACAAAGAAGCCTCTGCAGGATTGGGACTTGGGATTCACTTTAAGTGTATCAGCATTTTAGGGTAGAAGAACTCAGTCTTGACTTTGAAGGGGACATCACACATCTAACCGAGCCTCAAACACAGCGACAAACCTCAGCACCATACAGCAGCCAGCGGGCAGGACAGCAGAGCAGCAAGCTGAGTGTAAGAGCAAAGCGAGCCCAAAGAGATGCCCAGGAACTTACTATATTATCAGTGCTTAGCTATGAGAAAAGCCAAGCCACTCCAGACAGCAACTATTTGGACAAGATAGGTATACAGCAGTTTCCTGAGCGCTACGAACTATCCAAGGAAGAGGACTTTTTCCTGCTTTCACTGCTCTTATGCACACGTGCAAGAATGCCACAAAGGGATGGGGTGAGAGTGACAGACCCAACTGACAACACCACACCAGAAAAAAGACGAAAAAGCAATCGGCATATAGATTCTACATCTTTCCTCATCTACATAGACACAAGGGAAAAAACTGAAGTTAAATAGAGAAGTTAACTATCCTTCACAACAGCAAATCCCATATCATAACCTTCGATCTCATCCTGGCCAAGAGGCATATAGGACAAAGACACTCAGTGTCCTTCCCCCCATGCTGCCCCTTGGTGTGTTCTTCCTTTGCTATGGGACATGGGGCTCACACACTTCAGGGGGGAGTGGGTAGATGATGGCTCCCAGGGGGAATTTTAGGACTGGCAGGAGAGGATGAAAGAGAAGCTGACCTAATAAGGAGTCTCCCTCTGGGCTGGGTTTTGCTGTCACCGAGGGGACTGTCAGAGACCACACAGCGTGCAGCTGAAGGAGGACAAAATGAAAAATAACAGAGTCTTACATTTCTGTCACAGCCCAGAAGAATATACTGCTCTGAGTACAGAAAGTGCTTCTTACTTGTGGAGGAAACGTATCATTACGGCACTGTAATATGCATTACAATGTAGAGCCTGTTATGGAAGAGTGAATGATATTTGATCTGGCATAAAATTGGGACAGCAGAAAGACACAGAAGTCAAACCTGCACAAAGCCACTCTCAGTGAACCCATCAAACCACTTGGAGCATCTGCAAGATAGAAAAGCCACTGTAAATTAATGCAGCATATACCGCATATTTATGGTGTTTCTCAAAGGCTTGTAAACAGCTAGAACTTCTCAGAGGTGGGATTTATCATATTACAAGCTGTACCGTATTAAATAGTCGTAATTCCTTTGATAGTCTAGATTTGTAAATAATGGGTTAACTCTTGCAGACTTCGGATCAATCTTTAAAGTGCAGTAATAAGCACCCGAGGCCACCTCTGCTCACGCACTGCAGCCACGTCATTCAGATCTGTCACTGCAGGATAGCCACACCTGAGTCATCCCTTTTCCATTTCTTTGTGATCTACATTCTTCCCTCGTTTCAACTCACGAGCGCTCAACAAACACTCTCTGAGTTTCAGGAGCTCCTCACTGCATGTGTAACTTTTACAGTCCTTTGTGCAAAATCAAAAGAAAACAAAAACTTCTGCAGAAGGACCGTGAGTCACTCCCAGGGGGAATACCTCAGAAATGGTATGCAAATATTCACGGTGCTTTTGTCTTCGGTTTTGTTCATGTGAATTAGAGTTATCTCAACCAGATGCTTGCGAATAAGTGATTAAAACGGTATGCAATATCAGCAAATCAAATCAGCAGGTTTTATCCACAAGAACGTCCTCGAATGCTTTACTGCTACATTCAGTCAATTCCAATTAGAGCTTCTGCAACTCCGCTTCTTTCTTCCAGCAACTTCTCCTCCTCTTGGTAGCTTTTAACAGATTTCCTGAAGTTTCAATGCTGCTGCAAGTCTTACTCTTCATATTAAATCTGTTTCTGTGTTAATTACACACTTACCGTGCCAGCACAGCAGCAGCTAGGAAAAGTCAAGCTTCTCTCCCTTTCTTCACTTACCTTCACAGGGAACACTACCAAGGAGTTGGGAGAATTCACATCTCGAAACCAGCAAAGAACAAAATAGTGTGCGAATATGAATCTAATAATACTTTCCAGTAACATTACATTGCACTTCGAGATTCAAGTGCATGTAAAGCACTCTTGATCTTCTGCAGTACAAAACTGAATGTTCTGTAGCCAAGTTCTAATTTTCCTTTTTTCCACAGTATCTTATTGGTTCAAACAAACCCAACTTAAGAAGTGGGGGGAAGGGTGGAACCATGAAACATGTGACCAAGGAAAAACAGCAAAGCTTCCATCTCTGTACGCACCACCTAACAGTAAAACTAAGGACACCGATTAGGCTTTCTGTGATGGGAAGCACGATGGCTGTTCTGCAGGTTATAGCTGATGAGGAGATGCTTTTACAATAGGCCTATCCTTTCCTGAGCATCCGTAACATAGGTCAGGTGCTCAGTGCGGCTGTTGCTGACTATCCAGCACAGTAATTCAATGAAACAACATTAAGATAGCGATTGTGTAATGTTGCAGCACATACAGACAATGCCCCAAAATTCACTTCACTTTTGTCAGACAAAAATCCCGTTTCTGTCCCTGCCCCTTGAATAAAGAGAGAAAACTCACTCGCTTCTCAGTTCCCCTAAAAGCAGCCCATGCTCTGCTCCCCCAGCCCTCTCTTATCACTTCATTTTCCTTCATCTTTAACTGTTGCCCCATCGAAGCGTCCAGCAGTAACCTAGGGCTATGGGTTTCCATTGTTATTCCTTTCTTCAAAGCATCCCTATGTGTTTCAAGGACTTTGTTTCTAGAAAAGATTTTTAAAAACATCTTCCAAGCCACAGGAAAAGCAAACAATCATAGAATCACCAAGGTTGGAAAAGACCTCTAAGATCATCCAGTCCAACCATCCACCTACCACCAACACTGCCCACTAAACCATGTCCATTAGTACCACATCTGCACGGTTCTTGAACACCTCCAGGGACGATGACTCAACCACCTTCCCCAGGCAGCCCGTGACAGCACCTGACCATTCTGTCTGAAAAGAAATACTTCCTAACATCCTACATGAACCTCCCATGGCACAACTTGAAGCCATTCCCTCTAGGCCTAAATCAAGTAACAGCACTTTAGTAACACTAGTGTTTTCTTGAGGATAGCAGTTCTGCGGCAGCATTTTGAGAAAGGATTTATACAAGACAAGGGAGTGCTAGGAAAAGGCAGCGATGGCTGAACAAGCTTGGTAATTGTGTATATAGCACTTTCTACAGGAGCATACACCAAAGAAGGAAAAGACAACACAGAAAGGAAGGACAGAAAAATCTCACATTGTTTTCTTCCCACTATGGACCTTCAGTGCATTGATGGAGTATTTGCACCAGTCTTACTCACAGCTTATTTGCAGTAGCAGCGCACTGCAAGACCACGGGGCAGCTCTTAGAAGCTTGCAAGGTGCCGTACCTCAAACAACATACTTCTCAGGGTCCCCTGAGCTCCTTTTGTTCTTTAAAAGGCAATTTGATAAAGATTTGGTTTGTAGTTTAAAGTTCAGAAACACTGGAAATTAATGATTTGTAACCAAAATGAAATCTATGTCTCTCATCGATTTTGTTTTAGTTACTTGGAAACAATATTGATTCCCAAGAGATGCATCTGAAGACCAAGTCCAAGGCCTAAAGAATTTCCATACCATTGATTGGTAGATATTATCTACCGCGTTCACTTTTAATGAGTCATTTTCTCTTCAATGAGATACTGTGTTCTATTGAAAGGTCAAAAGTGGATTTCGTACAAGAGAGAAACATTAACACACAATCAGCCTCAACTTCCAAACAGCTGCGTTCTTTGTAGCTTTAATTAAGCCACAAACATTTGTTTGCCTTCCTGTCCCCCAAAAGTTATTTTTTTAGCATGTTTTGTTCTTCTTCTAGTCAGTTCTATTGACATTTCACCTACGCTTTGGTCGGCTCTTCTTTAAAACTCAAACTATTTTTGCCCTGTGGTTTTATAGGGCACAGTAGAAACCTAATTCATGATCAGGTCAGTGCATTACGAATAACAACGATCCTCATTAAAGAAATCCCCATTACTCTTCGAGGCATCCTTCTTCTGGGCCAAATGCCACTATCTGTGCAACGCTCTTAAACAAAACCAACAAAACTGGAAGCGACAGGCAATGCAAAGCCATTCATAAAGGGAAGCCGATTCGCAACGATATTCACCATCCCACTGGGAAATACACATCACTAGGAATTCAGCAAGTAATACAAGTGCTTATTATACAGTCGGCTTGGTAAATAACGAGAAAATTTCATCCAGGCCTCAGAGAGAAGAGTTTTACATAAATCCTAACAGAGCAATGACACTTGCCGCATTACTCAGCAGCATGCAGGAAGATTCAAAACAGGGAATTTGCATCTACAGAAGTCCAGGGTGACAGGGCAGAAGGGCACAGCACCATCAGCCAGATGCAAACCCACAGCTGTAGGCAGCAGAGCCCCCATCCCAAACCTGACAGGAGAATCAGGTTGAAATAATTCAGGCTGAAAGGGCCCTTGGGAGGTCTCTGCCCCAAGCGTCTGCTGCCTCTCACCCTTACACAGGCTCTTCTTGGAGAGGGCTGCATCTCAACCCACCGCACTCCATCCCTTTCAGTGGCTGAACATAAGCATCCCTCAGCAGCAACCCCAGCTGCCCAGCATCCCTGGACAGGACACTGCTCTGTGCTGTGCACACCAAAGGCTGCTCCCAGGGCCCTAGCAAACAGCAGCTACTCCAGAACACACCGCATCTGTAGCACAGCAGAGCATGTGGGCACCTCCGTGCACATACATGAAGACTGCACTTTAAGAAGTGGGGTAACTTGGTGCTCTGCAGCTGAGCAAATCATGACGAGAATGTGGTGATCTAATGACTGGAATGTATTGATTCACAGGATTTTGTTTTACCATTCTTCAACAGTTAATTAGAGCTAGTTATGTTTAAAATAGCTTAAATTTCAAACATGCATTTTTCTTTATAGACATCAGCTTCGATGTGTTACAAAAATATTAATCGATGCCCAACGTTACTGGGTTCCCACTGAAACAAATTAACAAATTAAATGCTAATCTGTGCAATTATATGCTATTGACGAAGTTCATGAAAAGAAACGAGGTGAGGGAGTCACTGTCTGAGCCTCTGAGCCGCAGTCTCATTATGTAACGAACCAAGATTTGACATTTCCGCTACTTCTCCAACGAGTTCCAAGAATATATTCTCCTTTGTTCCATTTTTCCTCTCCTTCAGTCTGGTTCCGTTCAATACGTACTTTTTTCCCCAAGTAAAAGAGCAGCGAGGATTCAAAAAACTCAGAATTTTTCCCTTTCGTTATCTGTTAATAGAAACTAGCTTGGGAACCTGAGATCTCCAGAACAAGATTTTTGACCAGAGATCAGCTCAATTCAGAGTGCTGAGAGCACTGCCTTTAATACACCAGCACTAGATGACACATTGCAGGAAAACAGGAAATACATTTTCAGTACATTTTTCCTCATTATGAGGTACATATACTGTTGATTTATTTTAAAGTACCATTTTTCTGTATATTCCCAGTTTCTATTCCAAAGCCAGACGAACCTTGGGCAAAATGAACGCAGTGAGCAAAGAAGAGTTATTACAACACAGATAGCAAAGCCTGCTGAGCAGGCACAAGGCAGGGCTGTAGGAGTTATGCAGAGCCCCCACATACACAGCCACCACCTCTTCCAGCAATGCCAGTGCTCATGGCCATGGGCTGTGCAAAGTTGGAGCCTTTAATGCCATAGAGCAGAACTGCAGCGAGCGTTCTTCCAGTTCTCCAGGCACAGCAGCAGAACCGGGCAGCCCTGTGCCACACATCACCTGTATTAAATGCCTCTGCACTGAACGGCAGCCAGCAGTAATTCCTTCAGTCTATCCATTAGTCTTCAGGGACTGGAGGATGAGATGCTGACCGCATACCACACTGCACAGAACCTCTTTTATTGCTAAGAAGTTTGGCACTTTCTTATCGCATCATAAATCAGCACTGAGAGAATAAGCACATACGTTTTCCAAACAGAACATTAAATCGTCACCAGGAAAATAACAAGCGTCGTAATGACATGAACAATTGTATCCTGCCTAGAAGACAGAGAATATAAGCTGTTTCTTTAATTGTTTTTTGGCAGTCCCATTCACACTGATATAATCAGGTTGCATCAGCAATTCTATCGTTATCTCCCTTTGAAGATTTACAGTCCCCCTCCAGAAAAGCTTCCTTGGTACGTGAGGCCCACGTTAGCATCTCAGAACATCAAGAAGAAACATGGAGTGTCCAAACTCAGGTTCTCCTCTTGCTAAAGCACGGCGGCACGTTTTGTTTTGTTTGCTTGTTTTCCAGTACAGTTCTTTTACAGCATTACAAACTCAGGGAAATAGCTGGAGAGAGAAAATCATCAACTGGACCAGCGACAGCTAATCAGCCTGAGACTGCCTGCTCCCTCCTGCTCCTGCAGCCAGAGGGAAGCACGGCCGTGCTGTGCAGCTGAGGCCCAATTAAGTGCTGCTGGTCCCAGGTGTTGGGAGGTGAGCACTTCACCAACTGCAGCCCAGACAAATCCAATTACCCCCAAACTCTTAGGATGGGAATGATCACATTGTATAATGGCTATTACGGTTTTAGGGTAACTGTTAATCTAAATAAAGTCTCGCAGATCAAAATAAATGGTTTCCCAGGCACTGGTGTTAAAAAGAAAAATAAATGCTTTCATGAAACGTTCTTCTTGAAAGCAGTTTAAAGGTCTTTTTCTTACTGAAGTTCTCCTTTGCTTCTTCCACTTCCCTGCATACCACAGTCCAGACCCTGGAAAGGTTCATCATCCCTGCAGGGAAGGATCTGAGACGCAACACTGACAAGGTGCTCACCCAAGTCATCATGGACAAACACCAGCTACCAGAAGCAGGCATTCCCATTATACATGGGCACACAAGACGAGCCGTTCTTGTCTTATGGCAGCACACTAATGACAAAATGCTCGCTTCACTCTGCAACAGATGAAGCAGCTGAGATTGGCCAACAAAAAAAAACCTCATACACTACTATAAAGGTAATTAAAGCTGAAGTTCTATCTCTGCACTGGGGAAACCTGCAATTAAGGAAACCACCTGGAACCAGGGGACCAACCAGTAGTATTCCAGGCACACTTACTTGGGAGGAAAACTCCATAAACAAGGTAACTTCTGAAGAAATTACATGTTCTTGCTTCCTGTTTCAAGATACAAATGTTCCAAATCTATGCTTTCATAACAGACACTCAGGGAGCAAAAATGTAGAGGAAAGCAAATCTGTTTCAGAGCATGAACTATCCAGGTTTAGAAAGATGTGAATTTCAGAAGTGCTAAAAGAATATCAGTGGCATGATCTTAAGTTTTCCCCACAAATTCAAACAAAACTTCTGAGCCATCTACGCTACTGTTGTGAGAGTATGTAATTGTTCCCATGGATATATTAACCCAGATCTATACATGAGACAACCTGGTTAGTAGAGCAAGCTTAACACTGTGACATTTCAGCATTCACAATTCTGTCAAGTGTCTACAGCTTTTAGTAGGTCCTTCTTAAGTATAAAGAGAAAGAAAGAGAAGATATGTGCTTTGGGAAGTCACAGCAACCTCCTGTAACAACAGGGCCAGTCTTCTCCAGTGCGTGTGATGGGATGCCAGCTCTGAGAAACCAGGGAGGGTGGTTGGCCACTCTCAGCAACTGAGGTGCAGTGAGGGCAAAGGAGGACTCTTCCTGATTAGCACAGACCTAATGCACTTCACTCTTCATTCCATCACAAGAATTTTGGTTTTGCAAGTAACATTAACTCCTGGCACAGGTTTGGGTATCCCAGGCCATTCAGTCACCACCAAACTACAGTACAAGAGCCAATTTTCAGTAACCAGCTCCCAAATCATCTGCAGCACCTGAAGATAAGAGGGTTCAGGTCTTAAGCTACCTGTATTCATAAGGCGCAGATCTGAGAGGCAGAACCATAGCTCAAGGGGCAGTGCCAGGCAGCAAAGCACCCACACACAGGTGGGAAGGAGCCAGGGTTCCATGCAGGCTGCTCTGCTCACAGTGAACTCAGAGCAGAGATTCAGCAGAAACCACTTATCCCTTCCTAGTGTCCAAGTATTCAAGTGCAGTGAGCTGTGAATGCAACACATGCCTGGACACAGAGCACCATCATCACCCCACTCATCTGCTGGGCACGGGTTGTGCTATGACACCAACCTGGCCCAACGCTTCTGAACTTCCATCTGAAGAAATAAGCATTTCCAAGGAGTGAGGATGACCATAACACTGTCTATGCTAACAGAAAAAAAACATTAGAGATGCTCTGATGAAAGGTGTTCAGATATAAGCACTTCCTTCAAGTGCCCTGTAGTCCCTATGGCTGTAATGCAAGCCTGAATAAGATAGCAGGTTCCCACAGACTTTGATGGGATTTGGGTTTGGTCTTTGATGAAAAAACTTACCAGAGTATTTAAAAGAACTCTGGTAAATGTAGCTATCGCTGCATTACAGGGCTGGCAAACAAAATCATTACCTGTAATACGTTCTTTCCCAAGAGAACTTCTCTTTAAGAATGCGCAGATCTGTGACAAAGAACATTATCACCCTTCTCATCCCGGATCCTGGCAGAAGGAAGCACGCCAGGAAAAAAAAAAGAGAGAATATGAAATTGATTTCCACTCGAAGAATAAAAGAGTGACTCATCAGATGGCTCTTCTGAATAAGAAGTTCCCATTCACAGGCAAGTGAAGAAATCCTGCTCTGGGCTTCAGTGTTACACAGGGAGGAAAACAGAATTTCAAGTGATCCAAAATAAATTGATTAGATACATCAGAGAAATGAAATCCTGCTCGGAGATTTAAGCAAAAGAAAAAAGAAAAAAAAAAGATTGAGGAGCAGATTTTACATTGTTTGAGGACTTTCATCTGACTTTTAAATGTTTGTGCACTTTTTAATATTAAAAAAAACCACCGTGTCAAGATTAAAATATCCAAAATTTGCCTTTGCAGAAGAGCAGTGTCCTTGAGGTGCTTGGGACTGAGATGTAATTGGAACACGGCACCTGTTCCCACCTGCAGGAAGCAGAGCTCCAGGCAGACACTGAGCAGCAAGAGATTTTAGAGAAATGAAGTATGAGAAAAGAGACATAAATATTCCTAGAATAATGTCTCATTGGTTTTGTCTTCCTATACAGTGCTCCAGTATGATAGATGTGCTGCTGACACCCCCTGTTATATTGGTTGCCACTTTTGAAGACGGTGTTTTCACTCTGAAGCGCAGGAACTACATTGTAGGCAATAACAAAGTGGGTCTTTGACAGCCATAGAAAGGTAAGAAGTTAGCGTTCTGCTACGTTAAATTAAATCCAAAATCCGGGTTTGTGAAAACCCTTAGCAAAAGCTGACACAATCAAGAAGTTCCCAGATTATTTCTTTTCATTTTGATAAAAGCAATGAACAAGTGCCATTCTCAACACGTAACTCCTGGAACTCCAGTCCAACAAGGACGCTAATAAAAACAGCGATGCATTACCAAATGAGTAACTTCTACCATACAGCTGGTGGAGGGCAGGCCGGGTCCACGATGGCATTTAGCATAGACAGAAACCACAGCTTCAGTACCTCCACAGAAGCACCCCGTGCTTTTATTTCCTCGTATAATCACATCCCTGAGCCAGATTCAGAGATGTTTTG
Organism: Aquila spilogaster; assembly: GCA_024606505.1. NCBI lineage: Eukaryota > Metazoa > Chordata > Aves > Accipitriformes > Accipitridae > Aquila > Aquila spilogaster. The sequence goes on from JANHGO010002101.1 coordinate 15,755, forward strand.
CAGGTAGTGGATTCCCAACACTATAAAAACCCCCAACTCAGATGAGGTTTCTGCCTTATTCTAATGTACCAGCCATGCTACAAAGTGAATTGAACAAAGCTTGTGGGTAGGCAGAGGAAGAGGGAGGAGGAGGAATGCCTGTAGTCTCTTCCAGGGTTATACACTTGCACCAAAAATTGAAAGACTTCTGTTGAGCAATATTTTGTGATACCACACATTTGACAGAAAGAACATTCTGATACTTATCTAGCAATGGTTGTGGGCTGTTTAGATGGATGGAAAATAAAAAGACCACAAGTCAAGGCCATAAACCTTCTGATTTATAAAGACATGTCACTGTATTAGTAAAAAGGGGATTGAGGGAATGCAGGAAGCTTTGAAGCAAATGGGAATTAGAACTAAGCATGAAGAAACAGAATGTGCATTTTTATGTACTTCACATCAAACAATCACACTACAAAACTTTTGCAAATGATCCAATATTCAATAAATTCTGAACGATTATTTTGGAGGCAGACTGCAAATGTATTTTACTAAGTACTGGTGCCTTCACTTAACCCGCGGCAATTTTTCTCCCTCAGAAACCATCACTCTGTGGGTACCTGCTGTTTGCAGCTCAGGGGAACAGCAGTCAGCCCATGGGATGGCTGCACCAACACGGAGATGCACATGTAAGGAAAGCAAGCACTTGCAGTGAGCAGAAAACCAATTCATGAAATTGCAGTGGCACCTCAGTGAATGTAGTTAAGCTATAACGATATGATTTCACACGATTATCCACCATTAGGACATGCTGGGACTCCTTGTAAGATACGAGATTTCCCCATGCTCTTCCTTTTATGCTGCATCTTTAACCTCATTTCACTGGAGTAAAGGAGAACCTGCAGCAGCAGAGCTTGCTGCTTGGCATCCATGCCCCTTCTATCCACATGCTTCCTGCCACCCCTCAGGAGTGGGCAGAACAGCAGGAGACATGGAAGCAACCAAGGGGAAAGAAGGCACAGGCCCACGCACCACTCATCAGCACAGCAACCCTGCTGTTCCCCTCACGTGGGGCTTTGTGCCCTGAGAGCACCCAGCAGTAATCCAGGGCTGAGCATCACTGCCCCAGCACAGGGCCCAGCAGCCATGAGATCAATTCTTCCAGGATCTCCTGGGTAGCATAGCATGAGCCACAGAGATTAACGTGATTCATGCTGTGGGGGATCTCATCTCATTCCTTTAAGTTAATGTATTTCTACTTTACAGACAGCAACACCAGCTTTTCAGTGCATCTCCAAAGAACAGTTATATAAGAATATGCCTGATAGTCTCTTGGCAGTGCCAGCCCAAGCATCCACAGCAAAAAATAAGGCTGAAGATCCAGACAGACATCAGTAGTTACGTAGGTACTCTTAAGTTGTTTTGAGTGAGAGAGTTGTAGCCATGTAACGTGATGGACAGACCCCAGAGGCAGCGTGGGAGGCGCAGGTTCTGCTCCTACACCTGCTGTTGGTTGGGCAGCCTTGTGCTAACTCCATTCACTGCAGCACCATGTCCGTAAAACTGAGCCAGTCCATCTGACCTCCTTCAAGAAAAGCGCTGAGATCTGTTGATGAAAGGTACTGTGGAAGAGCATGGAGGTATTACATCATTACTGCACAGATACATCAGCTCAGTTCTACCGGAATGAGCTTACAGCACAGACAAAAACACGAGCTACTCCTATTCAATGAAGGCTCTCAGAACTGCTACAGAAAAAATGCCAGAAATGACAGTTTTTGATAATTTGCCTATCACCTCCAGCCAGTGATGAAGGTTTTTCAGACAACAGCAAAAATTACTGAATCCAGGAGTCCAGAGCACTGGGAAAGCTTTGAAAGAACTGAGGGTAATCACAGCTCAAACTCTATGGGAATTACCATCGATTTTATTATTTTTTTTTTCCTGCTGGTGGTGATGGCTTCGTTTTGACTGCTTTAACTCTTTCCTGTAAGGCTTCTTCATTTCTGCCAAACGTACTACACTTCTGTCTTGTTCAGGTACTCGTGTATTCAAGAAGCTTCATTACGAAGCCAGTGGGTTCTTCAAGACAAAGCAGATGTGGGATGCTAAATCAATGATTCATCTCAAGAATACATATTTAACTATTCTGACTGAGGATAAAACAAAGCCAAACCCCTGGGCAGGAATATCTCCAGGTGGACAGTGCCAGCAAGCAACAGAAACACATCCAAGAAATGACATCTACAACTTTTTCCAGTATAGCAGTATATTGAATAAGAAACTGATTTGTGGACACTTCTTTAAATAGCTTTTGCAAGCCACTGAAACCTCACCTCATTCTAAGTTATAACTTATTCTGGGGATCAAAGTTAGGTTCTAGAAATAATTAGAAAACTGGAAACAACCAGACCGGTAGCAGTCAACAAGGTCTTGTAAGTGAGTTAAGATCAGCCGTACGCAAGAAAAGCTGTTATTCTCCTGCTAGGTAATTACTACCTCATTAACTGGCACACCTGTGATTCCAGCAACAATCCTGTGAGCACAGGACTGAAGCAACTCAGAGCTGTAAATGGGAGTGCCAAGGCTTTGTTTTGTTTGTTTTGACAGAGGAAAACCACTCATTACCAGCAAGGGCTAACACAGCTCCTGCTGATGGAGGTCCTCTTGGATTACGCTAAGGGAGCAACGTGGGTTACTACTTTTCTGTGCATTCGTTTTTTCACTCTTTCAGCCAATTACCACAGCAGTGCGTGTTATCTGCCAACAGTGCCATCAGTGCCAATTTGTCCAAAGGTGAGAGACGAGCCACAACTTTCCCAGGGGCTTTGCAGCTTTCAGGCACTGCTGGGATCTGGTCAGGTGATTTTCCTGCTATTTTTACAGTCGGTAATGACAGGGTCAGATTGTCACTGCTTTTCAAGTTTGTACATCCACCCATTTCCACAAAGAATTGGGAAGACGAGAATCCAACAATTTTCCTTTTAATCACACCCAGTTTGGAGAAAGAGATTACAACCTATTGTGAAAGGTTTTTCTGTCATTGTACTCATTCACAAGAAAAAAAGCTTTCAAAAGAGCTTTCACAAAGTTCAACCTTTTACTCTGAACATTGTCAGACATCTGATACACCGGTACCTGCTCTTCCTTGTTACGCACCTGAGAACTTGTACATGGCAGTCCAATTACGTGCCCTCAATGCCTCCACGCGAACACAAAAGGCAGCTGGAGCTCCCGAAATAGCAATAACCTCAAGCCCTCTGATATCTGCCTGCTTGAAGAGACGTCTTGCTGTTCTGGTCAGCTGATGAACTATGCAAAAGCCCCTAAAGCAGCGCTATGCTAAAATTCCTGGTAACAGGAATCCCTGCCAAATAACGCTGCAAGGCGGAAGGTAGTTGGGGAAGGTTCACACTCAACGGGAGAGGTCTGAGCCGTCACGTACTGCTGCCAGAGTGGGTTTTTCCTTGACAGTATTATCTTATAATAGAGAAACACTGGTACCACTCCAACGGGGCCAAGCATCTCCAGATCACACTCCATGCAAACGATGACAGCTTAGTGGACATGGTAGTGATTTAGTGGGTGTATTGGTGGTGCATCGACGGTTGGACTTGATGATCTTAGAGGTCTTCTCCAACCTGAACGATTCTATGATAACCGCAGCACACTTGGAAACACTGCTCCTGTGTGGCCAGTCCATTTGTTTGGTTTTAGGAGAGAGAAAATTTGCCGTTGAAAGCCATTTGTATTAAAAACCCGCTCAGCAGATATGAAATTAATTTGATGCTATAACCAAACTTTTTGAGAAACTGCAGGGAGAGACAAGTGTGAAAATTGCGGTTATTTATATTCAGACAAATAGCCGACAGGACTGCACAACAGCCCCGCAGCAAAATAGCAGCAGCTCAGAGTGAAACAAATTAGCCTGGCATTTTTAATTAAAAAATTTCAGCTTCCTGGAATGCACCAATTTTCACCGCTTTCTCCATGTCAGATTAACAAAGTATCCTTTAACTGCTTTTACACAACAAAGCATTCTCATATTAAATATAGAAAATATTTAAATGAGTTAGTTTATTCTGTAGAGATTTTGCCTGGACACACATTCTATAGGCAACCTTTTTTTTTTGGTGATGTATCCTTGAAGAAACTGGAGGGCGGTGAACCTAGAAGCAGACTGCTAGATGAAGAAAAGCTGTTTGTTTCGTTATTTTTAGGGTCTGGATAGTCTACCTCACTCAGATCACACTACGGAGTTCAGATAACGCCACGTTATCCCCTGACCACAACCCACTGGTTTGGTGCTGAACAACTCGTCGCTCACACCTAGCACAGTGCTTTAACCTGTGCCATTTCACATGGGTTTTTTCCTCCATGCTGAACCCCCGAGAGAAAAACACACAAAACAATGAAACTTGATAATCTAACAGCTTTTAGCTTTTGTGGCTTTATAAGAAGAAGCTAACCACTAAGCACTCCAAAACTGGAAAGCAATTTAAAAACTTCTCCATTCTCTTCAGACCTAACCAAATAATGTGATTCTCTTGGGGCCTGATGCAGGATTGCACCAATTGGGTTTGGCAACATTTTCACTCTACACAGAGAGTCCAATGACTTCCTAAACTTACCACAAATGTTTACATCTCACTGAACCCGCACAGGTCCAAGAATAAACTTCTGCACTGAAGGACATGGGGATAAATAGAAGAGTTGTCCAAACATCCTTAAGATCCTATTTACTCTTCTATCTGCAACACAATAGACAACACAAAAACCAAAGCTGAGGCCAAGAATAGGACAGAAACGGTTAGGTGATCTCATCTGACCTCTGTCAAAGGACTTTGCCTCTGTGCCAGACTGCCACTTCAGCCAGCTCTATGGCACTGCATGGAGCAGTATCGCATCATGGGGCATCTGCTGGAGCACCAGGTTTGCTACCCATAGGGCATGTGTTTTCTGAGCATACAGGAGAAGGAAGAAATTATCCTCTTCTTTCTCCTGTCCTCTTGAATAATGCAAATAAATGCTAGAAAGCCTCATTCTGTGCAAAATTGTAATTGTTAGGTAGTCACATCCTCCTGCCACAAATTAGGCAATTATTTCTCCATTGAGAGAAATGCTCACCTGCCATTTCTGTCCATTTTTGTTTAAACACAGGCCTCAAGGGACTTAATAAATTGAAGCAGTGTACGATCATTGCCAAGACATGAAATGTGTTTATTTTTCAGCATCACGTGTTGAAACAGGGGAAATGAAGCAGCAGTATAACTGCTGTGAAGTCAGATAGGTTTTCCAGCTCTAAGTCAAATGGTTGTCCTGAAAAATATTGCAAATATGCTGATATTTCTTATGCACTACACAAAAAAACTTAAGCATTAAGAAATGGTGCATTCTGTTCTCCCTATTTTAAAAGGAATCTGAACTCTTGGTGAAATGCATAATGTGTGTCTGGGGAGGAGAGTATTTACATGGTCTGATACTGTACGAGTAAAACCATTAGTTAAATTGAGTTAAGTGATTCAGGTTTAATTAATTTAAAGATCTAACATGTGATGGTCTTTTTTATATCCCAAATGAATACCAGAAATACTTCTAACCTTAAGAGGATAAACAATATCCACTGTTGTGGTGTTCTGTTCTTAAATGGTAACCATCAAATGGTCTTGTTGGAAAACTGGCATATTTCCTCCCAGTTTCCAGCAGCATTTGAAAAATATGCTCATGCCCCTATCCTTATCCCCAAGAGAATGTCTCTCCATCATCCTCCCAGAGCGAGGAGATGTGTGGGACAGACCCAGTGCAGAGTACTGCTCATTGGCCAGAACAGAGCATGAAAAAATGTTGTGCCACATCTCACCTTTTGCAAAGTGCACGACTATAGGAAACCTGGTGCTAAATTTGTAGGTGACCTGATTCTGCAGCACTTGTCTCGTAAAGAGAGGCTAAGGGTGATAGGCTTGTTCAGTTTTGAAAGAGACTGCTTCAGGAGCTCAATGTCAGCCCCCTCATCCTCACATGGAGCCTATCAAGGAGACTGAGCCAGGCTCTTCCCAGCAGTGCACAGGGAGAGTACGAGAGATGACAGAAAGAAACTGAATCAAGACGTTCACATGGGATTTAAGGAAAGACTTTTTCCCCCATGAGGTGATTTGAGCAGTGGAACAGGGACCCATCTTGGAGGTTTTCAAAATCCTACTGGATAAAGCCCTGGGTTGATCTCAGAATTATTCCTACTTCAAGCAGGGGTTGGACCAGAGACCTCCTGATGTTCCTTACAACCTGAATTATCTTATGTTCCAGGAAGAGTTTCAGTTTTCTTAAGGAAAGCTGGGATTTTCTTGAAAACTTCCCCATAACCACATCCTCCCAGAAATCCTTTAAGCATATCTCTTCCTCACATGCCAGGAACATGAGCATGCCCAGACACACATATCAGACCTTCTGAGGCTGCAGGAAGGGTCTGTCCTCGTTACAGTGGACTGAAAATCTAAGGCTGACCACACAAAACTACAGCGGCACAAACCCTCACAGTGGACAACTTCCTATCAGCACAGTCTTAACTATTCTGCTGTTCTACTCCTGCACAAGGGTGGAAACAAGCTATTCCAACAGAATGCACCTTTACCAGTTCCTGTTACTTTCATAAAGTTACTTTCATCAAGCAGAAGTTATGCTTATAAAGAGCACAGATAAACAGATGAGAAAACCATGCATATGTCTGAAGCATAAAAAGGATGAAAAAGAAAATGGGGGCAAAGTTTGCCTTTATATTCCATACAGTCAATTACTGCTGAGAAACAAGATGACTTTGCCAAGCTCGTAACAGTGACCAACCATGCCTGAGCATTACCAAGACTGCTGGCAGCCTTGTGCTTCAGCCCACCCAGCTGAGCACAGGCAGGGGATGCTCCCTAGCTTGTGGGGATAAGGCCACTCTTCAGGTGGGGGAGAGGGAAGAGAGAGTGTGTGTTACTCTTTGCCACTTGATCTTAGTTCTAGAGAATGCCCCTCCCCTACTTCATTCATTACTACTTCTCCTTTATTCACTGCTACAAATAAAGGGTGGATGCACTGGTAGAGAACCTGTAAGCTCTGAGCACTCTATTTTCTACCCTATCTGTGGTCAGAATTTTTCTACACTGATTAGAAGAGCAATTAAAGAGGCGTGCAAAACAACAACACACATATGAGGTTGCAACACAACAATATTTGGCTTCCTCCTTACTATGAACTTGTATCGCTGCTAACCTCCTCCAAACCTTGTTTCCCATCATCCAGCAAAGTGCAAATCTTAGATAACTTTTGTTTATAAAGAATTTGCATGTACAAGAACTTTGCTGCCATTCACATGGTGAAGTCTGCACCGTGATTTGCATGTAAGATTCATAGGAACAGTATAACCTAGCTCCTGATGTCATTTTATCTCGTGAATCCAGCCTTCAACCTAACTCACGTTAGATGGAAACAATCTTAAAATATTCTAACCAGCACTAGCACAGCATCTTTAAGCAGCACCACCTTTCCATCACACTTTATTTCTCTTTGCATTTAAGGCAGGGCTGTCAGTAATCACTCAACGTTTTTCCTCATTCCAGCCTCTTCCTAAAAAACACAAACCCAGCAAATTAATTGGAAATGGAGTTGCCAGGAATGAAGCAATCAGAATAGTGAGCTTGCCAAATAAACCATTACATATTTAATCAAATGAAAACCAATGACAGAACCTACACGCTACGTGTGCTGTATCACTTCATAGCAAATGAAAATCTCCGTACAGTAGCATTTATGCAGTTACATCTTTGACGAAAATCAAGGAAGTGACAGCTATGGAAATTAGAGATTGTTAAAGTTAAATACAGAGAAACAAATTCTCTTATACAGTGCTCTCCAAAAGGCATCCAAAGTCCTCCGGGAGCAAAACATCTTGAACCTTCCAGTGCTTCCTTCCAAACAGTCTGAAAGCAGCACCAGAGACAGGTTTTACAGAGATGGTCCCAGATGGCAAGTTTCCAGTTTGAATGTGGGTGTATTCAAATTCATAGCTTTGGCTTATGTTAATAAGCATTTTAACACTTATGCCTCCTGTCAAGGGAGGAAAAAATAACTGTAGGCTGAGCTACTGCATGAGAAACAGGAACAAAAGAAAGAACAGTAAAACTAAGCCAATCTCAAAAGAACTTTCTGGTCAGGGAGAGATGATAATTCTTGTTACCCTAATACAGATCTCCTTGCAGAGCTTAATGATGCCTTTACCAATTTGAGAAAGACTACTTAACTGTCTGAGACCTAAAAACTAATAAAACTCCCTCTTCATTTGCTGGCTGAGAGCTACCTTGCAGAATAAATATATATCTTTCCAGTTTATGTTAAGTTCTGCGTTTTACAACAGTAAATTAAGGCTTGAAATATTGGGAAGTGTTCCCACACACACGACAGTGCATCATGGTAAATTGAGAAGCAAAAAGACGTTATATTAACCTCCAGAATCAGATGAGGATTGATGACACCTTTGATTCTAACAAGGCTTAGGAAAGGCAGTCGTACTCTGTTAAGAATGGCATTAAACTGCCTTTCCACCCAGATAAGTGACAGCAGCATGAGTACTCAGGAACAAAGTGCCGCAGTTTGATTAATATGCAATCCTTTAGGTCTTCTTTAGCTTACACCCAAGGTTTCAGCTCACTCTGGGATGGTTTCTGTTAATTTATCTCCGTTCTCAGTAAAACCATTTTTCACATGCTGACACAACACTGCCTTTAAAAACGATACCTGATTCAGCAAGAGGCACAAACATACGTAAGCACTACCTGCACAATCAGAAAGTGACTCGTTTGTAATCATTAATCGCATCCCCCTTGTAGGTGCCTTTAAAACCCCAAGTCCAACTGTCTTTCCCTCCTCCCCTTCGTTAATATTCTTCCAACTGCTCCTAGTGCCATTAGCTGTACTTGTCCAGCACACGAGGAGAGGGGAAAAAATATATCGTGGATCAAAGCGTTGGCTTGAGAAACTCCACATCACCAACAATCTTAAGCCTAAGAGTTATGCTAAGGGTTTAATGAAAGGCTACAAACGCGGTACAAGACAAATAGCCGTCTCTTACAAGCCTCTTCACCGTGCAAGGTCCCCATTATCATTCTCCAGCAGCAATAAATTTCCACGGGAATTAAGCATCTCTCAAACCACCCCATCAATCAGTAGAACATTGTTAGATGCTGGTGAGCACCGCCTCGAGGGAGGATGCTGCGTTTCCCAAGTCTCGCTATCACTGGGAATGGGAGGAAGCCGGCAGTTCCAAGGAAGAGTGAGCTTTCAGCAGAGCAGCTCTGCCTCAGTGCTGTGTTATCTTATACTCTATTAGAAGCAGCAACAAGAGTCGATCTTCTTTTCTCTCAGTGCCTTTTCCCCCCTTTCTTTGCTACTCATGACCTCACGCTCTTCACCAATCTATTAAATGTTATCAGACAGTTAACAGCCCAAGAGAGGCTGTTACCACCTGATACCATGAAGTCCAGAAGCAAACCCCCAGTAGAGCAGCTTTTCTCTCAAGCTTCAGTATCCTGAACCCAGTAACTCAGTTATCACTGAGACCTCCAGGATTTGCTCATCATTACCCTAAAAATTCCATTTTTCTTCTAAAACAAGAAAGGGGTGAGCCCAGCTGGATTTCTGACACCCAAATTTGACTTCAGTTTTTACCACTGCAGACAACAAAGACATCTTGGCAAACACTTCCAAGCACTACTAGATTTTCCTCACTGTTTTTAATGTAGCTCTTAGTCAGATATTCTCATTCCAAAGACTAGCACAGATCATTAAAAGAAAGGGCTCGTTTAAGCCTCAGGAGACTGCAGAAAACTTTTTTTCCCAATATGTGGCCTTTCTCTACTCCTCCTCCCTTCTTCCATAATCACTATTTGTAATTTATTATGTGTGTCTAATTAAACGTGGGATGCAGCAGATCTTAAGTCCCAAACTTTGAACTTATCTTGGTATTTGCACAAGATGTTCTCATTTTATAAATTAATTGACCTGCAGTATGGAAAAATACTAAATCTTCTGGTGGTTAGTACAGACTAATATAACTACTGTGCTATTCACCGTTGTGTAACAGCCTCATTTCCAACATACTGCAACACAAGGAAACAAAATGAAAGAGAGGAGCAGAGAGCTTGCCTTCCAACGAGCCACCTAAGTTAAAGCAATTGGAAAAAAAATTGCTAGCAAATTCTGTTTAGATAAGAAACAGTATATCAAGTGGGCAACTACTTTGTGTGTTGTGCCTTACTGCAGGGTGCAAAGGCAAGGCAAGGAAAACAGTATTTTTCCCTGTCTTCTTTCTCTTCTGTACGACTTCCCTACATCATTTATTACGCACAAAGGCTTTGGATGAACATACAAAAGGTTGTTTACCCAAAAACCAACATTTGGTTGATGGGAAAAGAAAAAGGCAAACAAAGATATCTAGTACATCCAGGAAATTGCTTAGAAGGCTCTCTTGAGAAAATACCTGTGAAATCAAATAAAAGAGGCAGAGGGGCTGTTACCTTACTGCATTCACAGCTCCTGCTTCAAAGGTGTTGTTTTTTCCATTTCATTAGGCATGCCAGATATACAACATAGGATTTGAGTAAGCAAAGGTTTAGGGATGATTTGTTCTTCCTGTTTATTTGCTCTTAAGAGGTGGAAAGAGCACTGGGGAAACAGGCACTGGAAACAGACTTCCACCCTCCAGACCAGCAGGCTGTGCTCCTCGGGGCACCCCAAGGAACGGGTCGAGCTCACACACTCATGGAAGGCACAGGACATGGTTCGCAGCACCCAGGGAGAGGGTTGAACCCTGATTCCCTACTGGTGGGAAAGCGTTTTAACCAGTGAGTGAGGGGGGAGCGCTTCCAGCTAGGAAACCCAGTGTCAGGCAGCTGTGCCCACAGAGATGAATGCTGCGCTGCTGCAGTAGGAGACCACAGCTTGCTTAGGATACCCAAACACCACCATGTGGGAGACGTTCCCAGTTACAGGCTACAGAGACTTGCTGCAGATTTGCACAGAAACACAATGTTTGGCTCCAGAGCAACATATCAGCAACACAGAGCAGTTGATGGGCCATTAGAACACTCAAGCAATCAGGTGCTGTTTGGCAGTTAAACTTGGTTAAAAGGAAAGACCAAGTTTGTCCTTTTTAGGATCTGGCCTCTAGTTCTGGAGAGGGCAAATCAGGCTCAGAGAACGTGTCATACCTGTGGCACTGGGGCTGGAAGCGAATCAGTACAAGGACACACTTGTCATCCCCTGAGATGGTCAGCTGCTCTGGTGGCCCTACTGAGAAAAGAGGCAAGAATAACCAAGCCAGACAAGAAAAGAAGATGTTCTCTCCAAGCAGATGAGCTAGCAGCCTTCAGAAGGGCAGTAATTATTCATTGGCTGCTCCCAAACACAACCTCAGAGAGCACATGTGCTCCGGTGTCTGGCTAAGGAGGGGAGAAATCCTTCATCCAGCAGTGTAAATGTCAGGAGCGCACGCTGCCTGCCAGTTAGCCACACGCTACTGTTTTATCAGCTGTGAGTTATTCCATCAGGGCCAAAGTGCACTCCTGGCAGGATACATGGCAGCCCAAGGCTCTCACCGCCATAAACCACAGTGAGCCCTACAGCCCACGGTGCAGCCTGAGCACAGCGGACATGGCATGGGCTGTACCCAACCCACAGCACCAACTATGCAAGAGTGGGGAAAAGACTTCTGAAATACAGTAGCTATACACAGATATATAGCAGGGAGACAAAGCAAATCTAAAGCAGTCTTCCCCAACTTCAGCCAAAATATTTGCAATCACATTGAGAGCTGACTGACACCCGTTTTCGCTTTGCGTTCTCTGGGCTGTGGAATACCCAGAGTTGCTCCTGAGCTGGATTTAACAGCTGCAGACCGCACGGTGACAGGTGCTGATACAAACGTGATAATCTGGGAACTGACACGTCTACTTCTTAGTAATACGTGATTATTGTTACATTCGTTTGGGGTTTTAGCTGTTTGGGGCCTTTTTTGTGGGTAATTTTGTTGGGCTTTTTGGGTTTTCAATGACACAGTCTCACAGATTGCAATAGCGGATGGAAGAATTACAGTGCAGATGAGTAAAAGCCGTGCTTGTCTCACAAGTAATAATATATTGCAACCTTGGAGACTACTCAGAAGCTTTACCTAATACCCAAAGTGGCTGTCTGCTTATTTTGTAGAGTCTCAAGAATTATTACACAAATTCCCCGAAGTTTCCCCTGCCCCACAATTTTCTTCCAAGTGCTCTTCAGGGAGATCATTTTTACCTGGATGATATTCATCCCTAAAGCTCTCCCCAACTGGAACAGGTTCCCGGGGGGCAGAAACAAATCTCACAGAACTCACTCTAAGAGAAGAACGCATTCAGAGACGCTGTTAATCCCGCGTGTTTCTGAGTACGTAAAACGGAATAAAACAGTAAGTCAGGAAGCAACGCCAGGTCTGTGCAGCCTGAAAACAGCCTTGATATTCCATTCACCATCTCTCTCACGCTGAAACCCACGAGCTGGATTTGGATTCAACCACAGGCAAGCTTTGAGCCTTGGTGTAAGTAAATGAAGGAAGAAAAAGACTACAGTGTATTCCTGCTCTAAGCCTGTATTATCGTACATGTAAGCACCAGGGAAACGCTCCTTGTGATTTGAATTGGCCAGCATTTCACAGGCAGCCACCGCTTATCAGACAAACACGAGGTTACCTTTGTGGGAAAAGCTTACAGAGCAGAACTATTCACAGTGAGCCCAAAGCAAGCAGAGGAGCTAGCGAATGCTGTTGGCTCAACAGAACGTCAGCAGAATCTCTGCCCTGTTTGCAGCTGGAAAACATCATTTCTACTCTCTGCGCTGATTTACTTCTTTTGAACTCACTTGATGCAGAAACTTAAGGTGACCATTTTATTCATTACCCTCCTGCACTGACAGCACAGATTGAGCTGATTTAGAACAGCAGCAGCAGCAGCAGCATTACATAGAAATCAAGACCGTGGCACAAAGAATGGTCAATTTGTTTCATCTTTCTCTCGTAATCTGTGAAAAGAGATGAGCTATCTTTATGATTGAAATCTACTTTCCCCCTCTAAAAGTAATGCCACCAGTTTCAACTAGTGAGAACTATGTGCCTGTTACAGACCTTGTACGTTCTGATTCAGAGGAGGAAGGCATCTCAATGCTTCAGTAATTGCCCCCAACACAACTCCACTAAAATGCCCCTACCTAAGAGATCACTAGCAATGACTCTAAAGAAATAACTTCCTTTCCCAGGATGATTTTCCATTTGGATTCTGCTTCTGCCTGTATTGTTTTTCTTCCACTTACCACCCTCAGCATGAAGCTAATACAAGAAGTACGGTTGCAGAGGGAATCAGGACACCCCTAATCCTTTCAGGATTGCTCCAAAATTCAGTTGCTGAGAATATAACCCTATATTGATTCCCAAACAAGATGACATGGCTCATTACTACGATGTTGTCAGAGGAGGAATAAATAAGGTCAGACATCAATCTGGAGAAACATGACCTAACGTTCATCCCAACCACACTGTTTCAGTGGGACGTCTTCACAGCTGCTTTTAAGAACAGCAGCAGAACAGTGACAAAGAGGCAACTGAATAGAAGCTCCACTTTCTCTGCCTCTCACTCCTCTAATTGATAAACAATTAATTTAAACAGCTTCATAATTGTGTTTATGATTGTAAAATTGTTGGTAATTAAAAGGTACGTTCAGCCAACTACTCTCCTGTTGGGGAAGAGAGAGAAATGTTTGATTTTGCTTTCCTGGATGCCCACGTTGATGATGAGCACCGTGCCCCAGCCTTGCTACCAGCACCAAGCCCCACTGCAGGGATCGTGGGTTCGGGTGCCACTGACCCCAGCCACAGCATACCCAGACTCTCAGAAACACCCAGGTCGTCCTGGAGAAAAGGGACAGAACACAGCTGAGCATAGAAAGATGGATTCTGGCTTCTTACAGTAGGGATATACTTGGGGGTTGTTTGTTTGTTTGTTTCTTCAAAATAAGGAAGCAGTGTCAACAGAGCAGGGAATTGATGCCAGCCATCTGCTATGCAGATGTCTGTAGGTCCCAAGCACTGCTTTTCCCAGGCTGTCCTCGGGCCGAGGAAAACAAACAGCCTGGGGAAAACGGGGATGCACAGCTGATGTGGTGCCACTCTATTTTCCTTTGCATGTTTGAAGCACATTTGCTTGAGCAAGATTTCATCTGTTCTTCCAGCACTTTAAAATACAGCAATTGGCAGAGAGGAGAGAAACATTAAGAGCAGAAAGCCCAAGCCTACCAAAACAAAAAATTAACAGAACTGTGTTCTTCCCTTCCTTTTGGGTATAAATATGAAATCTACTGTTAAGTTTCACAAGCTTTGACAAATTCCTGCCTTCCTCATCAGTCTGTAGGTATATTGCGCCTGCCTTATTGCGCTGGGAAGGGGTCCAGAAGTGCTTTGTTTGGCACATTAAAAACTGAGCTATAACGCATTAATTTAATATCAATTGGAGTTTAACTACACAACTTTGTGGCAACAACAAGAATTCAAATGAAGAAAACAGAGGGAAGAAAGATCACCCGGGTTCATTCAAGTTCAAAACCATTCCCCACTTCTATAGAACAGAGAGGAATTTATCATCGGAGTGATTTAATTTATTAGTGTGACATCTCTATTTGGAGTTTGTTTTGGTTTAGTTCCTTCCCCTGAGAAGACACAGGAATCCCTCACCTTAAAAAGAAATATTTTACTTGTAATAGTGCACCATAGCCTGAATCTACGATGACTTTATTAATTATACATTGTTCTCAATGCATAATTATGTAAAGTGCAACAAATTTAGTCTGATTTAGTTTTCCCTTATGTGGCAAAAGCACATTCATATTTAACAAGGCTACTATAACAAAAGTGAAAGTCTAAACTCCCTGCACTGCCCATGGTTATGAAGACTGTAAATTAAAGCTTCTGTCGGGGTCCTTTGAGGGAAATACAGCAATTAAAAAAAGTGGCCAAAATTTACTTTTTTTTTTTAAGTGAGGGAATAAAAACCAAAACATTACGCTCCAGCAGTTTTACTACAAAGCCAGTGATATTTTCACTCAAAGTCACATGAGTGACATTTATTATACATAAGCTTTCAGGAGAAACACTAAAAACGTAATATTGTTTTAGCCTGCTAGCAACAGGCCATGCATTTTTTAAAGTACTCCACTTAATGTGTCCAAGCGTTCTTTAACGGCATCTCAGCTCCTTTCTCCCTCCCCCTTTAAACGTATTCAGGTTTTTCCAAAAATCACAGAATGGCAGAGGAGGGACCTCAAGAGATCAGAGCCCAACCCCCGCTAGAGCAGGTTTCCTGCAATAGGTTACATAGGTGGGTGTCCAGCTGGGTCTTGAATATCTCCATAGAAGGAGACTCCACCACCCCTCTGGGCAGCCTGTTCCAGTGCTCCATCACCCTTACCATAAAGAAGTTCTTCTGCAATGAGGTCAAAATAGCCCAGCAACATCAGGAGTGCCTACAGTTGGCTCTGTGGACCACTTATACTTTTCCTGGCCAAA
>JANHGO010002102.1:0-31349 GCA_024606505.1 Aquila spilogaster
AGAGGCTGCAGATTCTGATTCTATGTACAGTCACCGTGAGGAACTATTCCTGGTAAATTAACCCTTTGTGTACTTATGGCTTGCCTCTATCTCTGGTCTTTCGTTTTGTAGCTCTTGTGTTTTCCCTTTGTTTCCAGGACCATCCACATTAGCGCTTGCTGCTGATATTGTTTTTATTTTATTTTTCTCCCTGTGGCATACAGTCTTGAGGCACAGCTGGGGTGGAGGTTGGGTTTTGCATGAAGAGATGAGAGAACAGCACAACGATTGAACAAATCCTGAGAATTGCTGTGCATGATTGCAGTTTATTAGAGGAGCATTACATTTTTGATCTCTGTTTGGAGGCTATGGTTCTCTTTCCTGTATATGAATTATCAGTAGATACAGGTCTCTCTTGCTTAGCTGTAGCACAGATTAAATTGGGAATACTAATTGGGAACCAGTTTGCTTTTGGAAATATTTTCAGTTTTGTATTTTGATTCATCAGAGGATGAGAGGGGGGCAAAAGCTTGCTTAGTGCTTGATTCATTTCAGGGAACTCCTGTGGCAGCTCTCTATAACTGCTGCTGCGCTTTAGGTTCTGTAAAGCATTTGGATGTTCCAAAGGTTCGGATTTAGATGAGCATGGCAAAAGAAGGCTCCAGCACCCTGAACAATGGGCCTCTGTCCCTATTGTTTTCACTGTAAATCCCAAGTGTCAACGTAATAATTTTTCAGTTTTCTGGTACATTTGCAATTTTGGTATCGTGTTTCCTTTCCTTAAGACTTCAGAAGACAGCATCACCTCAGCCAAAAGCAATTAACTAAATCAGAGGTGTAGGTATGCTGTTAGGAAGAAGATAAGTGATCTTCTAGGGTTTCTCAGCCCCCAAAGAGGCAGTGGGGAAACCACTATCTTGGGTTTCTCCTTCCTGTCCTGGGCATCATCCTTCCCCTCTTGCCATTAGGAACCTGTGGAAGCGCAGGATTTGGAGGCCAACGTGCAGCATGGTTTGTTATGGGCAAAACCTCTGATTTTATTTATTTGTTTTCACTGCAAACCAATGAGATTTTTGTCTTAAATGCATACGTCTGCTTGGAAGCAGCACACAGTTGTGTATAACAAGTTTACCAGTCTTTAAATTATTCATTATTTGAAATGTGAGAGGTTTTGAGTCTCTTGAACCAGCCACTCCAGCTGGTCTGTGACAGAGTACAAGTGAACCATGTAAGCCTTCCCGTTGTGAGTGCTGTCCCGTTCTATGTGTTCTTTCTTCTTCGTTCCTGTCAGCAAAACTGAACTTGTGCTTCACACTGAGGTAATGTGGTGCAAGTAGTCCGATAAGAGCTGTGGTGCTCAGCACGCATGCATGGAGACACTGCCAGGGCTTCCTCCGAGCCTTTGTCATCACTCTGATGTTTGCTTTAAAAACTGCTTGTCTGAAGACGTTGCAGGGAGGTGGTTTCTGGAGGAGACAAACTGCTTGTGTTTTTCTGTGCGTCATGTCTTGAGAGTAAAGCGGCTGCTAATCTGACAGGATATTTGCCAGGAATTGCTAGAAAATAGAAGTGTGTGGGCCTAGCGTATGCAAAGCAGCCAGTGGAAAATTGGCAGGGCTGGTGCAGTACAATGTTGGCTTAGCTTCAGTTCATGCTAGAATGAAAATTGGAGTTTTGGGACTGATTTATCCCTCTTCCCCCCATCTGCCATTGTCAGACATGAAATGGCAAAGTGTTACAAGGGGTGGCTGCGCTTGTTTGCTCCTGGAACTTTTAGGTTTCAACAAAACAAGCCTGATCCCCAGTGTGAGTGATAGCCATGTTACAGCACACAGATGGGTTTGTTGTTTGAGATCAGCCGTGATCCACTCATCTTGTGGCAATCTTTCGCTTTCTGGAAGGAGAAGAAATTCACCTCCACTGACACTGTGGAGTAAGAGAAACAGTCTGAGGGGGTGAAGCTGGGGGTTTCTTAGGAACAATAAATGCAGCAAGTAATGCATCCAAAGGGCCTCTAAAGCTGAAGCCTGTAATTAGTGCATCTAGGGTGATAAACCTTGTGAGAGGCTAACATGGCTGTCTGATCCACAACTAGAACTGGCTCTTGCCAACTGGCAAAGCATGCAGGCCAGCTGAGTGCACATCAGTTGCCATACACTTGTGTGTGCACACCTCGAGAGGGATTATTAGCTTGTGTAACAGAAGTCTTGTGCCAGAAGGGGAGAGGAATCTGACTGCTGGACAGGCATCCTTAATGTATCCAGTATGTTTTCCCTCCACGTAAAAGAGGCTGTATAACTAAAGACAAAGAGGAAATGGAAGTTTCCTGACTGGATGGTAACGGTGCAACAACGTGATGGTCTCAATCCATCTTATTCTTGTCCAGTTTCCCTGAAATGGCTGACAGAAGTCTGGAAGCTATTGATTGCTAATGGGAACAGCAGCAAGCCTAATAGTTAAATGCAGTCTTTCTGAGTAGGAGCTAATCTGGTTTATATGAGCTGGATGTCCTTTGAGGTATAGCTGGGGTATGGAGCCATGGTCTTCCGAGCAGTGCTTTCTCTTGTTTACTTTTTTCCATAGCTGTCTCTTCATTGTCCTGATGTATTCTGTTTACAGTGAAGAAGGGTGGCTGCTTCCAGGGTGAGAGGTAGCTCAGCTGTATGGGGAGAGCTGGCATGGTTTCCTAGTCCTGTGGTAGGAGCTGGTGAGGGAGGTAGGGAAATCTGGTGGGCCTGTGGTTAGTAAATAAGGGGAACAGCACATCCTTATGTGCCTACCCTCCAAAGGAATGAGCAAGTTTGCCCACAGGGCCCAGACCACACTTGGTTTTCTGGGAGGCACTGAAATATCCCTGTGGTGTGGTGCAAACCCAATACCACAATGCTAGGTCAAAAAAAAATTACTACTTTTTCTTCCCAGTGTATTGAAACACAGGAAAATGGGAAAAAAGAGTCTCTCAGTGCAAATGGCAGCGTATTTCAATTGTCCATTTTAATTCTGTTTGTGAAGATGGTAGGTAAAAGATTTTATTGCACAGTGAAGCTGTGTTATGATATTGAAGTTTGCTTATAGACTTGAATTTGCTCAGAGAAGAGGCATTTGTCTTCACAGTCATCACACATCACAGCTCATCCTTTTTATTGATTATTTTGTCCAATTACTTCTTAGTCAGCCTTACTACTTTCATAAACTGAAATCATCCTGGCTATAAAACACTACCCTCTTTTTTTTTTTTTTTTCCACTTGTTTAAGCAGTTATTCAAAATTACAGAGGCAACCACATCTCTCAGGCTCAGCCTCGTCTTACTGTTTTGCTATCAGCCATTGCCATAGCAGTTAGCGTAGTGGCTTGTGGTCTGCATAATCAGGGGTGTACAGTGGTCTGTGGGCAGATGTGAGAACAGTAAAGTAGCATAGAAACAAAGAATTTGTTCATGGCAGCAGTTACTGCTTGCAGCTATGTGGAAATTAGCGAATTCACTGCATGCAATATTTAAACCTTATGCAAATGTTGCTATTCAGGTGTGCAAAAGCTGTGTGCTCATGCAGTATCTGCACAGTTTCCTGCTGGTTGATGGCTTGAATGAATGAATGATGATGAGAGTGACAAGTGTCACAGCTGTGACACCACTGGGGTAAAGGGGAGGTAGAAGCAATCTTGGTTTTTGTGCTCTTTGGGCTCATCTGCTGACTGGGAGAGGCAGGCTGGCTGTAGGAGAGCACAGAAGTCTGATGGGCTGGGATATGACCATCCAGGACACGGGGAGCTGCTCTGGGCTGTGACCCTGATTGCGTGAACGAGACCTGCTTGTGGGGAGAGCCATGTACAGTTGACAGTGAGGTGAGCTGAAGGGAGGAGTGGGTTTTCTGCTGGAAGGATTATGCCAGTCCAAGAGCATGGTGTCCAGCCAGATTGGGCTACTGTCTCCCTGGGAAGGACTGCCAGTGTTGGCATCCTCTTGAAACATGATTTTGGTCTCTATGCTGTTTCAGTGGAGTTTCAAATCCTCAAATAGCCTTAATATCTGATGTGTTTGGGGGCATTGTGCTTCAGATTCCCCTTGCGAATTGTCATTAAGTTCAATTAGACCAAGTGCTGGGTCCTGCCCTTTGGCCACAACAACCCCAGGTGATTCTACAGGCTTGGGGCAGAAAGGCTGGAAGACTGTGTGGAAGAAATGGACCTGGGGTTGTTGGTTGACTCTCAGCTAAACGTGAGCCAGCAGTGTGCCCAGGTGGCCAAGAAGGCCAATGGGATCCTGGCTTGTGTAAGAAATAGTGTTGCCAGCAGGAGCAGGGAGGTGATCGTCACCCTGTACTCAGCTCTGGTGAGGCCACACTTTGAGTACTGTATTTAGTTTTGGGCCCCTCACTACAAAGAAGACATTGAGGCCCTAAAGCATGCCCAGAGAAGGGCAACTAAGCTAGTGGGGGTCTGGAACACAAGTCTTATGAGGAGCAGCTGAGGGAACTGGGATTGTTTAGTCTGAAGAAGATGAGGCTCAGGGGAGACCGTATAGCTCTCTACTCCCTCATAACTAGCAGAAGGACTGGGGGAATGACCCCAAGGTTTGCCAGGGGAGGTTCAGGTTGGATATTACAAAAAATTTCTTCTCCAAAAGAGAGGTCAGGTGCTCAAATGGGCTGCCCAGGGAGATAGTTAAGTCACTGAACCTGGAGGTGTTCAGGAAACATTTAGATGTTGCAGTAAGGGACGTGGTTTAGTGGGAAAATATTGGTGGCAGGTGGATGGCTGGACTGGATGATCTTGGAGGTCTTTTCCAACCTTGGTGATTCTATGATTAAAGCTTTTTTCTCTCTCTAGGGTGCTAGGAGAACAGGTACATCAGTATATATGGTGCATTGAGATCATGTAGTGGTAGGGTGGAGGCTCGAAACCCATAAGGAGGAATTAGAGTCACTGCTTTGCATTGTTGCTGCATGTCATGCCATATTTATTCCTCTGTAAGATCTCTTTTTGTGTGTGTGTAAGAAGTATTATCAAGTATTTAATTCAAGTCAAATATTTTCACGTATTGTTTTCAGTTCACAGAGGCAGTGGTTATAAACAAATTCAGCATTTACTTGAAATGCGGCAGTCCCTACTGTCTGTTGTTACAACCACAGTACAACTAGTTATTTAAGTGAAATCTATGGCCATTAGTTTGAGTAGATAGTATTGGCACCATAAGTGACTTATAAACAGAACACCACGGATAACCATAAAAACCATGGAGAAAACCATGATGTTTGTTAAGTATGAGCTTCCATGGAAAACCATTTAAACCATCAAATCTTTTCCATTCTTTATGTGTTACTGCAGCCAGTCACCATTCAGTTCATTTGAAGGTGAACTGTTTTTTCATTGCCTGACAATGAAAACAATGATGTGTGTGTTTCTGTTCCTTTTTTCTAATATGTATGTTGTTGATGAAAATCAGCTGTATTGTGTTCTGTGATGTAGGGGCATTGGTTTCCAGGTTACTCTTAGATCTGAATTTGGTGTCTTTTTTAAGGTAGGGAAAATTATACTATAATAAAACAGTGCTAATGTGTTCAATAAACTTTTTCACATGATAGGTGTAGTAGTTTAATTTTTGTACACATTGTTTTATGAGAAGGAAAACTGTTTATCTCAATGAAGTAATCTCACATGTTTGTTGTACACAAACTGGATAACAGTCTGGGCTCATCCACCAACCTTGAGAAGCTGCATTGTTGTATGGCTGAAGTTGTTTCTTTTGTTGTCCTCTTGTAGTTTTACATTCCCTTGGTTTGTATTTGCAGCTAAATTCGAAGGACAGCTTGTGTGAGCTGGGCCACTCATTCACAAGCGTTTGCAGAGAAAGCCTTTCTGTTGGCTTGAGTTACATGGAGCTATGGTTTGGAGGATGTTCAGGGCTTGCATGTGGCAGAATTCCAGTTTCTGAGGGTGTTGCAGTAGTGTTTGAGGCTTTTGTGCTGTGGAGGGTGTGATGTAAGGCACAACCTGGGTGCTGTGTAATCAAAGCTTGGTCAAATAGTTGAAGGATGGATTGGGAAAAAGTGTTGCAAAGCTTGTTTGTAAAAGAAGAAGGGGAAATATGAACAAAAATGAAAAAATACCACAAAAGAAGTTTTATTTCTTTCATCCTGTGCTGAGCCATTCCATACAATTATTATTTGATTGATAGATAGTATGGCAATTTCTCCCTTTTATTTTAAAAGAAATTTGATTGATCAATGGATTGAAGGAGATACATAAAAAAGCTGTGAGCCAAGCCTGATACTATTTTTATAGGGAAATACACCATTTTCTGTCCATCAGTCAGTCATTGGGGCTCAGCTGCAGTGGCTGGTGGAGGCTTAGCGCTCTGCTCCAGGTGAACCTCTTGTCAGGGTGTGCACTCAGTCAGGGGATGCCTCCTGACCCCCAGGGCTAGGGGTGAGCTTGGGTTAGCAACGGCTGGGAGATACCACAGCTTGAATGTGAATTCAGGAAGAGGCAGGATCTGTTTTGTGCTTCAGCATGTCAAGTAGAAGAGAAATATTGTGGTTGGAAGTGAAAGTGCCTGATTTGGGCTACTGCAGAGCTTGCTTGCTGCAGTGCATCCCATGCAAGACCGGAAACCCAGCCATAGGGAAAGCATGGCCTTCAGGATACACAGGCAGTGCTTCTCAGGAAACACCAAAGGGAGAAACCTCATATCCTCATCGGTCTTAATTAAAAGCGTTCATGTCTACAAACGATTATTTTTTCCAGTTGGAGAGTGCCTGACTTAGTAAGAGACTACGTGAGCAGCCAGCAATCCTGAGCCTTGGTGCTGTCTGAACAGCCAAGAGAAAGCATGGTGAACTCATTTTTTTGGTGCTCTGTGAGCATGCTGCTGCACATTCCTGCTGTGAAAGGTGTGTGTTTGGGAACACGGCTGCTCATGCAGTCCCTGTATCTGCCTGGGGCAGCTGTGCTGAGCCTTGGGGCCTGCCAGGGTGAGCCTCTGCTCTGCATATGCCGTCCATCTATGCTTCCCCCTGAGCGCCCATGCAACTTCTGCAGATCCCTGAGTATCCTAGCTTCGTCGGGACTGCAGGAAGAGAATTTTGTTAATTTTTTTTTCATTTATTTTTATGAATAAATAAACATAGGTAGTGATTAAATACAGTAAGCAGCAATTTTCTCGCTCTCTTTTTCATTCGGTGTGTAGTCATGTATATAGTGATGTATTTATGTATTACAAAACATATAATACAGTATAATATATACTTTTTATTTATATCAGTATACATATCTTCCTAAGGATATAATGTATATATATATATCCATATATAAGAAGATATAATTACCTATTATGTGTTACATTGTTATGTAGAATAAAGAAGTGGTGAGAAGGCAGCAGTTTATAATTCATTCATTTTGATCTTCAATACGATGGAGCTTGTGAGGAATTTGCTCGGTTCCAAAACGACTGTTTGCTCACTGATTTCATGCATTTATTTTTATTTTTTTTTATGATTTAGGAATGACTTAATAATGCTTAACAAGGTTGTAAGGGGAAAAAAAATTTCCAGGCTATTTAGGGACTGCTTGGAGCCTGAATTACTATTTCTCCTGGAGCTTTTTTTATCCTTTGGAACATAATGTAACATGCAGGAAGTGGCAATATGCTGAAGCTGTACACTCATTATGGTAAATATTTGAATTCAGTGCTCAGGAATAAAACCTGCCCAGTGGAACGTGATTTCTTCCCCTCCAGGCCTTGAGATTAGTGTATCTTTTTAATGAGAAGTGTGGGTTTTTCTAGTTGTTTTTGTTGTCGTCTCCCTTACTCCAGTGTCCCAAAGCATCCTTCCACCAGTGATGCTTGTGGGGTACTCCTCCCATCCCACCCTTAACAGCCTTCAGGCTGCGTGTAGGGTGGTACAGAAACTCAGGTGGGATGCGCCCACTGTACAGAGGTGGGGTAGCATCCTTGTTGCCAGCATGACCACAACTGACTGCAGTTCTTTCCTTCTCTTCCCCAGAGTATAAGAAGAAGTATGGGGAGGAGCATGGCTCATGCCAGGCGGGAATCGCAGGCTTCTTCACCGAGGTGAGCAGAAGGACGCATTCCCGGGTGACCTAATCTAGGTGTTCCTGCTCTGGCAGGGGGTTTGGACCAGATGATCTTTTGAGGTCCCTTCCAATTCCTGACATTCAGGGATTCTGTGTTCTGTATGAATACATAAACATACATATACACACACACACACACACACACACGCACACATATATATATGTGAGGTAGGAAACACATTTTTTTCCAGTTATGCCTCAGTTCTTCATTTCAAAAAGGTGGTTTAAAAAAATAAACAGCGTCCAGAGCTGTTATAAATACTGGATTGTATTCTTTGCCAGACAGCAGTCTTATCAACCATATTTTAGTTAAGGCACAGGTGAATTTATTCCCTTATGTATGTGTTGAAGTTTTTTGAAATGATTCAAGTTTTAAAAAACAAAAACAACAAACTCACAGCTATTCTAATGCATGTCAGTCTCCTTGTTGCTGTCATGTCCAGTATACACTCACTCCTAAATAAACATGTGCTGGGCTGCAGAGCTTGTTGTCCAGGCTGATACAGCCAGAGTAACAATGTCCTGTCTGCTCTGGCAGGAGCTGATGTCCAAGTAAACCGGAATGGCAGGTGCTGGTGCTGCAGTGGCACTGCCTGATAACTTGATGCTCAACAGCAGCAGCTGTTTCCTGGCTTCTCTACTCTCCAGCCTGCTGCTTTTCCCAAGCTTTAAATCCTTCTTTACTCCCATAGTTCAAAAGATAGCTTTGAACTTAAATTGCCTGGGTCAATTTTGGTGGCTCCAGTGCTTCCAGACTGAGCAGGAAATGCAGATAAATCACTTTTTGGGTCAAAGAAGCAAGCCCCTACCATATTTTCAGTGCTGCTAATGTTTGTTGTTCCTGTTGGTCAGTGATCCCTTGACCTCAAGGACATGGCCGCTCCCAAGGAAAAAAGCTGTGGCTGAGCATATCTCACACTTTGGCTGAGTATGTGGTCCTGTGCCTTCGGTTTATTAGGAAATTCCCTTGCTTAACATCCCTGAAACAGCAGCCACTCAGCCCAGAATCTGGGGCATGGAATTGATTTGCCTCAAGTCCACCCATGGCTTGTGTTGAAGGGAACAGTCAGGCACAGCAGCTGTCTTCAGTCTTCTCTGAGGCTGGAGAACTTTATTCGGCTTAGTGCTCTTCAGACTTCGCTAAATCCTTTGTTGTGGATATTTAAAGCCACATCTGCCGCTTTCCAGGAGTGGAGCTTTGCTGGGAGGTAGCTGGATGCTTTGGTACAGGAACACACCCTGCGTCTTCATCTCCTCCCTTCATTTTTTTTTCTAAATAAAACTATTTGGTAGTCAATAATGTCAATTTTTTTTTTTAGATTGATGTTGTAATTCACAAAACCAAAAATAGATGTCCTACCCCTATAAACAACAGGATCCCCCTCTGACTATAGCATGGTTAAAAAACTAAATAAATTACCTCATGTCTCAGTTTTGTCACACGCTGGTGTTCCATGCTAATGCTTTGTCCTAGAAAAGGAAAAATAAAAGTCTACCATTTTGCCAGCAGCAATTGAGATGGTGATCTTCTGTAAGTAAAAGCCGGTTTGAAAAAAATCCATTCAATTTTTGCTTTCAAATTGTTGTTACAAAAATAGCAAGGGAATTCCTGGAACTGAGTTCGTGTGTTTGTCTGGGTTTCCATGTGTGAAAAACAGAACAAGAAGCTTTTCTCACCCATTTGAAACTGGGAAAAGAAAAAGACTTTTCCTTCTCTTTTTTGACCTCTTCTGAATAGCCAGGAAAAAATGTGGATATTTTTACTTGTTATACTGAGTCTTGGTAAGGTGAACTTATGTTGTTTTCCAAGTGTTCAGAGAAAACTTTTTTTTTTTAAACCCTGCATTAGTGTTACACGTACTCTCCTTCAATGGGAAAGAGTTCTGAGTGTTGAATGCTCTAGAGCTGGAAGAGTTCAGTTTGGACAAACTTGAACTGGGAGGCATTGAACTGGAAGCACTGTTTTCAACCAGTTGATTTCCTTTACAGGTGTCTGCTTCTTACAGTGGGCTGATTAAAAAGCCCTGCTCCTTCTTTTCCTGGACCGGCACAGCCAAAGCATCAAGCGTTGCTCTGTGTTTTTTCATCTTTCCTTGGTACTAAGCCAGCAATTTCAGGATGTAGGATTCAACTTGAAGCTCACCTTATTTTGCTTTCCTCACCTTCTGTGTCACAGCTGCTGTTCAAAATATCTGTAGTGTCAACATTGCACCTTCTCCTGTCTTGCTTATGACTTTGGGTCTTATTGAGGGGAACTGGGAATGTCAGCAGGTGGATAAGTGGTTTTGTGTTTGCAGGGGTAAGTTTGATGGTTTGTGAGTGCCTTTAATTGAAGTTGCAAACCAACTGAGCAAAAGTAAGCCAAAGAAAAGAGAGTCTTCATATCTCCAGAACATATGGTATGGCTTCTGTGTTAGAAAAGAAAGATATCCTACATGCTTGCAGAACGGAGGTTCTTATAGATTGGTGTTCTATGTTAATATCTTGTACCCTTTCCCGTTATTGCATAAAGCATAAATTCTTGTCCAGTTTTGATTATTGCTTATTTTTTCCCCTATTCTGTTCCCATCCTGCTGTTTTTCCTGCTTCAGGAGCTGGTCATCATGGGGGCACCAGGATCTTATTACTGGACAGGGACAGTCAAAGTACTGAACCTCACTGACAACACGTATTACAAGCTGAACGATGATGCTGTGATAGCCAGGCGTTACACTTACCTTGGTAAGCGGCTCTCTGTGCTTGCTGTGAGAGTGGATTAGCTGAGCAACATGGTTCAGGACTTCGGTGCTGTAAAGCTGATGCTGATGCTTTTTGATGATGTGGAGTATTTTTATGAAAAGTGTGAAAGGAAAAGCATTTGAGTTAAAGTGTTACCTGCCTGGAAACAAACGTAATCTGGGAAACAGCCGGAGAAGTCCCTTTTTGAAAAACAAACCAACCAAAAACCTTTCCAGCCTTTGCTGTAATTTTTTTTAATAATACAGAAAATGACCGAGAAGCATATTGATTGGTAGTGGGCCTCCTGCATTTGTCTTTTTGCCTTGTGATGGAAAAATTATGTCCTTGGTTAGGTAGTGTGTCTACTTACACCTGTCTGTAATGTGTCTGTGAAACCTAGTTACAGAAGGTATCTTGCAGAGATGAATTTATTTGAACAAAAATATTGCCATGACTCACTGAAGGAAGAATTGGCTATAGGTTTGAGCACATCTTCAGTGTGAACTCCATTGGTTTTACTTGTTCTAAAGCCAGCTAATGTCCCAAACATACTTAAATTAAAGGCTTCCACCAAGTCCCTAGCGCTGCTGAGACTCAGGAGACATTTCAGTCAATGGTTTGATGTTGTTTGACTGAAGACTCGCGCCGACCTCTCTTTTTCCCCTTAACATTTAGTCTTAAAAAAAAAAAGCACCACTTGGAAGATGCTGCTTGGAGATAACTAAATGAGGAGTGTATGTACATACTAAAGGACATACATAGATTTTGCCACCGATAGACATGAATTATAATGTTTACAATGCAGACAAGAGCCTCATAATTTACAGCAGAAGATCAAGTAAAATGCAAGACAACCTTAGAAGGGAAGTACTTCACTCTTCTTTGGTTATTATATATCACTTTAGTGTAACAGATAAGATCAAATCTTCGATCTCCTGTCAAATACACTCTTTGATCTATCCTCCCTCTTTATTCTTACATAAACAGAAGTCTTTTTAAGCCATTAACTTTTCTGACCTTTTTGTCTACTGTCCTCTGCTCTCCTGTCCACCAAAAAGGCATGTATGTGATTTTCCTGACTTTTTCTGGGCAGAGATTTTAACTAAAGGAGGAGACTTCTGTTGGGCTGATGTGGAGCTGTCTCTCTCTGATGTGATGTTTCCGTGCAGTGATGTGCTGCCCTTGTTCTGTTTTCTCTGTCTAAATGCTCCTGCTTTACTACCTTCCCTTTAGATTCATGGTTTTCAAACTGTTCCCTGGTTTTTTTTTCTCTGTTTTGCATGCACTTCTGCAGGTTTTTTGCTGACTATACCTACATCTTTTTTTTCTGTTGACTTTTGAAAGAGTACCAGAGGCTGTACTGCCGTTTCCTGTTGCCTTGTGCTCTGGAATTGAAAATTAGTGTGTCCTGCACAAAAAGTTTTTGTAATGCTGTGAGGTATGGTTCAAGAGTAGCAGTGCAACCTGATGAGGACGCCCCAGATGGCTCACCTGTTTCTCAGTCTTCTTCCTTTTGTACTTTTTTTCTTTTTTAATTTATCTTTATTCTTTCCGTTCCCACTCAGGATATGCAGTGACAGCAGGCCATTTCTCTCAGCCAACTACCACGGATGTTGTGGGAGGAGCTCCCCAGGATGGAGGCATCGGAAAGGTGTGGCTTTTTGTCCAACAATAATGTGGTCAGATTTAACTGGGCAAACAGAATAGTATTGGCACAGTTCTCACTTGTCAGAGAAACCAGGAGATTTCTGTCTACAGAGCAGTTTAGGAACACTGTGCAAGGAAGAGGTGAGGTAGTTTGATGAAGTCATCAGATTTTCTCTACCTGTCCCTTCTGGTGCTTAACATCCTTCTTTCCCTCTCTTTCCTTTCTCTCCCATTCAATCCTTCAAGTAGTTATGTTAATGAGATGCTGGCACCATTTCCTTCACACCACTTGTGTTTAGGATTTCTAATGCATAGACATCACTTAAACCTTGCTCAGAAACGAGAAAACTTGGAAAAGAGTCTTTGTCTTCTTGCTTTCTTCAGACATTTGACAGCGCTCTGCATGCAGATTGATTCAATATTTTCTTCAGAATAGCACCTCTAATAGCGTGAAATGCCATTTACTAGCCTTTTTGACATCTCTTTAGTAGGTTAGCATATTGGTGTCTGCCAGCTGTATTTAGAAATCTTGGTTACGGGCTCTTGAGAAGGAAAAAATAAAGAGGTTTTCCTGTAGGTAAATGTATCTACAGTCTCAAAGATGTAAACATGTGAATGGCCAGGTGGAGCTGTGCCTGTAATTCCTGTGCAGGACACCTGGCTGCTGTAGGGAGCAGGGTAAAGTTGTGCCGGGATCCCAGTAACACTTCTGAACCAAAAGTGGAGGAGAAGGAGTAGGGAGAGGGATGGTGGGATGCAAAGGATCTGCTTTCCCCACTCTTTCTTTAGAGTCCTTTGGGGGCCTACTGCCACCATGTGTTTCAGCAGAGATGTCTTGTCTTTTCATCTTCTCTCCTCTTCTGTTCTATAGGGGCATCAGCAGTAGCTGAGTTGTAACAATAAGGAGTGGGAGGTGTCCATTAGCAGGAACACTATCTGTTGGCTTAGGCAGATTGTTTTTGGCAGTAACACTGTCCCAAGAGTAGCAGAGAAAACAGGGAAAACAAAATAGAAGTAGAGGATGAACTTGGTACATACACCTTATCTGGCATGCTTCGGACATAGGGGATATAGTAGCAGTTCAGTTGCTATTGAGAAGTTCACAGGCAAGCTGTAGTTTCCTTATCCCAGGTGTTCTGTTGCAACTGCTCCAGTGCATTTTCCTTCCAGTCTCACTGGAGGAACAGATTTAAAGTTTGTACAAGGAAGAGGGAAAAAAACACAGCTGCTAACATGAGATCCATGAGGAAGCAGCTGGCTCTGTAGGTTAATGATTGCTGCTCTGGTTGCAGGGGCTTCTGTTACTCTCCTTTGCATGGGATGTGGGTAGCAGGAGTGAATGATGAGGGAGGCAGTAAGAGGTGTTGAATTCAGAACATTATGATGAGCCATCCTGTTGTGCTTTCCACACTCTTTAATGAGCTAATTCTTCCCTCTTTCCTGAGAGAAAGTGATTACCATTGTCACACCCTTTCCACTGAGGAGGAAGCCAAGACACTTAGTGAGATGGAGTCATTTCCCAAATGGCACTGGGAGCGTCATTAGTAAAATGGTTTGGAGTTGTGACACCTGGCACCATGTACTTCCTGCTGCAAAAACTGGGGAGTCCTTTATATCTAGAGCAACTGTCTGCGGTAAACGCTTGCTGTATTCTCAGTTGAGAATGGCTTTGAACTCTCCTGTCTCACCACCTAGTAATAAACTCACCATATATTCAAATATGTCAAGTGCTTGGCTCTGCTGCATGGCCTTGGAAATAAGAAATCCTCCATCCCACATCCTAAGGACCTGCTGGGAAAGAGCCTGTCCAGTTCTGGAGAGTCTCAAATGTTGATTGAGCCAGACTTCCTGCTAAAGGGAGTCCCTTCCTACAAGCAATGAGTTTTAGGTCTTAAATTTTCTGGTATAAGATTTAAGATTGGACCTATATTAATGCTTCTATTCCTGAGAGTTCCTGGTTAAGCAGTTTCTTCTATGGAAATGAGCAACAAGTGGACTGTGTTTGAGAAGCTTTGTGATTTAGGGATCCTTTCAGGCAGAAGCAGTGCAAATGCACTGAGTGGTCCTACTGGGATTTCTACTCTTACACTGTGAAGTTTGCAGTGATGTACGTGCAGTGCAGGCACTTGTCCTGGGGAAGGGAAGGCTGGACAGGGGAAGGGGAACAGCCTCATGTCTTCTCAGCACATTGCCCTGCTTGTTCCCTAGCAGTCTCCAAATGTGTCTTGTTTGTGACATGGAATGTTCCTTTATGGGGTGCTTTTAAATACTCGCGTGTGCACGTAAATGTGTACTCACAAAAAAGCAAGTGAAAAGATACTGTTCAAGCGTCTTTCATGAAAGGTGGCCTGTGATTCCTCAGGAAAGTGGAGAAGTCAATACTTTGCCTTTTAAAGGAAGATTGAGTAATAAGTTGTCTTGAAATCAGATCTTGACAGTGGCTGTGGTTATGATTATGGTGCAAATGCACTGAGAAAGCATCAGTGGTGTACCATTATGTGCTTATATTTTAGTATCGGTTAACCTTTTTCTTTCTTTGCTTTTCAGGTTTATATTTTCAGAACAGACAGACGATCAGGCTCTTTAGTAAAAATCTTTCAGGCTTCAGGAAAAAAGGTGAGCTTTTATATTTATATATTTTCATGTGAGGGTGGAGGAAGGGAAAATAATGTCAGGGTCACCTCAGAAGCATCACTTTCAATTCGCCACTTCATGAGTTTTCAAGCAAATGCTGTTTCGCTCTTTCTCCTCACCCTTCCCAAACATGTAAACCTGTACAGACCCTTTCTTGTGTAATGGTGGTCACTACAATATCTGTTCAGTGACCATGAGACTGAAATCAAGTGTCTTGCTGAAAATTTCACTCGTGGTTTTCTGCAGCCTCACACAAATGTAGCGGCAGCTTCTGCTTTTGCTTTCTGAGGCATGGCAGAGCCCAGAGAGAGAGATTTCCCCTGGCTGGATGTTACTGGTGGCTCTGGGTAGCCTGGAGCTTGGTTTATTGCACAAAGCCCCACTCTGCTTTTCTCTGCCCCAATGAGACATGGTAGTGACATGAGAATTATGCTGTTTTATGGAGGAGTGGTTTCATTGCTTCAGAGAGGTACTGATTTTTCCCCTATCTACCATTAATCAGTCTTGAATATTGCTATTACTTTTAGTGCCTTAGAGATGCTCTCTGCTCCTCCTTGGAAATGCAGTGAATGCTAGTGAGATTCAGCTCCCCTGTGCAGTGTTGTGTTTGAGTAGGAGACAGCCTGCACTCTTTACTGGGGGTTTGTTGGAGATGTGCCACATGGAGAATGAAACAGATAGTATGTCTAGCTATAGGTAAAAACAAATAAGTTGATTTGTTTGGTAATAATATCCTGAGGGCAATTTACCCATTACCTGGAGTTGTGTGTATTCTCCTGGGATGAGAGGAAATACAGAACAAAAAGGTCACTGGTGGTGTCTGGCTCTGGAAAGACCTTCCAGCCTCAGAAAGATCTCAAGCATTTGACTATATCAAGTTGGAAGTATTACCATTTTATTTTTTTTCCCCACTGAAACACTTTTGCAGTCTTTAAAGCATGCCAGGAATAGGTAAAAACTGCAAGGATGTGTGGGTGGATGCTGAAACTTGTGTTTAAGCGTCTCCAGAATTTGTCTTTCCCTACACTGTAGCAGGATTGCCAACATCTTGAAAGGAAAAGCCCTCCCAGTTCATCGAGGGCATCTCCTGTGTTTGATTGCTTCCTGTTCATTTTTATCCGTCTTAACTTTTAAATGTCCCTAAGGATCTGCTCCTGGAGCAGCCTAATAAACAGAGCTATCAGGAAGTTTCTAGGTCTCAGCCAAAACTTTCCTTTTTCAGTTTAGTGGTGTTATTCTTAACTTATCAAGTATTTACATCCTACAAGTACTTCTAGGCTGTCATCGCCCTATTCCCTAGTAGTATGTTTTCTACAAATTCTGTAAAATCAAAATGAAAACTATTTTAAGAGAAGCCCTTCTTAAATTCCCCTTTCTCCATTTTGTGACTGAAATATAACCAGACGTGCTTAGCACTGAGCAGTGATTGGAAATAACTCTCACCAAATGCTGTGTCCTTCCCAGCGGTGTGAAAGTTCATTGTTCCGGCATTCCTGTTGGACAGACATTAACAGTGGGCAGTTTCTTCTTTCCCTTTTTTTGTTCTGTGGGAGGCTGTACGGGGAAATCAGATGCAGAGAGGAAAAAAGAAAAGGCAGTGCCTCGTTACAGATGTTAAGTGCACAAACGTCAGGTTCTCACAGCACTGTGAACTCACCCACATTGCAGACGTACCACATTGCAGTTAAGTAAATAATAGCCTTCCCCTGAAAACTGTCTAAATACATACTGAAATGCTTTTCATAAGTTTCACTCCTTACCCATGAGAAATTTGTTTAAAAACCTTAGTGGATTAAAAAAAAATAAACAAATAAAAAATCCACAAGGGAACTTAAACTACAAAATAACTGGAATCAAATGATGTTTGAGGTCTGACCTTAAACCCACACAAGCACAGAAATCTGACTTACAAACTGAAACTCTATCCTTAACTCACCCCATTAGATGTGTGTAGCAGCTTTTAAGTCTTACAGACTGTAGAGTTGCTGCTGCCCATCTCCTGTTGTGCCCGGTAGCTCTGGCTTATGCCTCAGAAACTATCAGATGTGAAGGCTGTGCGGTTAGGGATCTGCAGTGAGGAACAGGAGAACATAGAAGAACTGCATTCTTTTTAAGTTTAGTAATTATTTTTATAACCTCGATTTTTCCTGGTATGTTAACAGCTCTCAAGTTCAAATATGAAGTGATGATATCGTTTAAATTTTCCTTCAGAAGTTGCTTTTAATTTAGTGACTGTTATTTAGCTGATCCCAAAGAATATGCTGTGTGGCATGGTCTTCTGATAAGGCAGAAGTGGACGAAATAAGAGCAGAATATCATTCTTGCTTTTGGCTTCCATTTTATGTGCTTTTAAATTCACAATGTTGATGCTGGTTGGAAGATTGTTAGCATTTCGTATTCACCTGTATTGTAAATGATGTAATGAAATCACTGAATTTCTTAAACTTAGGCAATTTAGTTTTATCAGGCAAGAATAATTAAAGATGGAAAGTGACTTATTTTCTCTGTATCAGCTGAAAACTTTTTACTGATGATTATCTTTTTGTGTCAGCACACCTGTCTCCGGTGACAGAGGTGACTGATTTAAGTAGAGCAGGGGGAAGTATTCCACAGATGAGTGGCAATTTCAGATGCCTCTTTTCATTGGCCTTTCCCCTCTTTTTTCCCTCTTTTTGGTTTCTTTTTTCTCTAGGTTATTGTCAGAAGATCTGTGGTGTAGAAGTTCAGCTCTTTAGAAAGTCTAGTACTAGGTGTGAGTGATCCACTAGTAAGGTCTTTGTTTAGGAAACTTCTTTCCCCCTGTTGCTGGTTTTATGCGTTTGACCAGTGAAAGCTAGGCCAGGAAGGCCTGGTGTCTCACTTAAACACATTCCAGGGTAAAAACATATATTTTTTCTGATAGAGCATGCAAGGTGATGCACTGTTACAGTGAAGTGTTAAATTCTTGCCAGTTATCCCCTCAGTATACCCTAGGCATTCTCCGTGGGAGTATTTGTGAGCGATAAAGCAGCAGGTCATCATTTGAAATTAAAATCATAAAGAACAAAAAACACGCCTAAATGATTTCCTCCTGTGTGTGGGCAGATACTGAATGCTTTGTTGTGACTCGGCTTGGTTACAGATGGGCTCTTACTTTGGCTCCTCCTTATGTGCAGTTGATCTGAACTCTGACGGGTTGTCAGACCTGCTGGTCGGAGCACCTATGTTTTCTGAGATCAGAGATGAGGGTCAAGTCACAGTCTATATCAACAGAGGAAACGTGAGTATGTCCAGGAATTACTTGGTAAGGGATTTTATGGGTGTGGGTCCAGGCAGGGTAACGCTACTGTCCCCTCCAGCTCCGCATGCTGAAACTTGATGTCTGTAGCATGCAGTCATGGAAAACTCATTTGGTATCATGGTTTCCCAGAGACCAGCCCACATTCATCACAGAGTTGTGAATCTTTCAAGGAGGTCTGGGAAAGTTTCTGGTTTTATGTTGAAACTTTGCGGCACTTGTGCCTGGCTGTACACAATTTCAATGCCAAAACCAAGTAAAGTCAGCTGCTTTGACTGAGTTTTACTTTGTGTTTTGGGTGGTCACTGGGACCTACAAATGGGAACAAAAATGTCTGGGGATTTTGGAGTCCTTGTGCAGGGAGAGCAGAGGCTGAATTCATGTTATCTTCACACTGGGGCCTGTGGTGGGAAGGTCTTATCAGCTGTTACTGTTGGATTTCTCATGTGCCAACAGCAGTCTTGGAGATGTCTGAACTTTCTGCTGTCACCAAAGCAACATCATTATTATGTTCTATTTATAGGAAAACAATGAATGCTTACTTTTTCACGAGCAATATTCAGATCCAAAACCTGCTGTCTCAGAGGCGGAGTTGTTACATACCAAAACTAAATTGATTTGCTTCAACAGAATTTTAAGAACTCTAAAGTATGGGGTTTGTTTGTGCTAGGCGTAGCACTCAACACAAGTCTTATAGGAAGCATTTGAGAGACTTGAGAATTGTCTTTGGTGTAATTTTATTTTCTGTTAGTGCTCCTCCTTTAAATGAGCTTGACTTTTTCAGTTTGATCCCCAGGTTGTCCAACCTGTATATTTCAGTATGGCTGCTAGGTCATCCAGCAGAATAAGTTCCTAATGCTGAGCCAATTAATACCTAATATTTCTTGCTTAAAGTGAGAGCATACATGGATTCAGTTTTATAAAAGATAAAAGTTAAATAATAAAACTTCTTCAGCAAGAGCTACTTGAAGGAGTATTGGCTTGCAAGACTGTGGGCTTTCTTTTGGGATGTGGTCATTCAGGCTTGCAGATTCATTCTGCAGGCACCGGTGCTTAAGAGGTCATTGCAGTGAATCAGAGAAAACTGCATTATAGTACAAGCGTGCATAGTGATGTTGGGTACAGCATACTTACATTTTTCCCTTTCTTACGAGAACTGCAGAGAAATGAGTTGCTCATATAGGCCTGAATGTCTCTTCTCTTGTGTTTCAATTTCATTACGTGGGATTTTCTTAAAGTCAGCAACTCCCTGCAGCCAAGAAAAAGATTTTATCACATGTTCCAGAGGGCAGTTTACCCTCATTCACAAAGGACACAAAAACAAACAAAAAACAAAAACCAACCCTTGAGGTGGGTACAGAGTTGGATTGTGTAACTACATTTTGTTTTCTTGTGGAAATGTTCCTTTCCCCTTGAGGGAGGACTGCAAGAAAAAACTGAGGCTTATGTATGTGACCAGAAAGTGGGTGGGCAAGAAATACCAGATCCATATAAGGCTTCTCATGGCATGTGAGTACAAAGCTGATTTATTCTGATGTGTTCTCTGTCTCTTTATTTCATTAAAGCTTTTTCCTTGTTATTCAATTCAGAAAGCTTTTTGAGGAGTTTGCTTTAATCCTACCATCCAATACTTGAAAGATTTTCAAATCCAATTGCTCAAGTGTTCTCTGCTTAAGGAAGAATTCTCTTTAATTCACTGAGGTTTAGCTGAGTAAGCCTGGACTGAGGTTTTTACTCCTCAGATGTAGTTTGCCAGTGGAGCAAGATCTGTTACATTTTAGGTGTCTGAAATCTTCATGAGCTCAGAAAGCCCTGTGACTGCATTTAGTCATATCATTTAGACTTATCATTTAGTTAATTTAGCATTTTGTTTTTATCATTTGTGTGCTCTCTCTTTTTTGATTTTATTATTAACCCTTTCAATTTTTAGCACCCTGCTGATCTACACTGAAAGGGGGACACCTCGGCAGTGGGGGCGATAGTCATCCCACAGCTCTCCCCTGTTGTTTCTTGTGGCGGCACTCCCCTGAGCCTGCTTTATTTCCTCTTTGCTAGGGTGTGCTGGATGAGCAGCTTGTCCTGGATGGTGATGGGGCCTACAACGCACACTTTGGGGAAAGCATCGCCACCCTTGGTGATATCGATGATGATGGGTTCCCAGGTTGGTGCCTTTTCCCGAAAGATGTCAATGGGGCTGGTTGTGCTGCTGATCTCCTCCCTGGGCTCATGCTGAATACAAGATGCTTGCATAGGATTTGCCTGCTGAGTCCTTGGCATCTGGTTGTACTCGATAACAATAGATGAGAGCGAGGCATTGGTGCTGGTGCCTTACTTTTGGTAGCACATATTAAGAACTGAAGACTGACCCGCTCTCTGTATGCCTGGATTTATTTCTTCCAGGCCATTCAGCATGTGCTGTTCCATTAAGGCTAACCTGGTGTTGCTGCAGGTTGTCATCGCAAGTGGTCGGGGTAGTCTCCCTCTGTGCAGAGGTGGAATGTTTATCATCTGAACTGTTTTACAGATGTTGCCATTGGGGCACCTAAGGAGGATAACTACATAGGAGCAGTGTATATTTATCATGGGGACGTCAACGGGATTGTACCTCAGTACTCTATGGTACGTGACACCTGCTGTCTTTTACAATATCTGTCTGAAGTCTTCTTCCTGGGACCTGCAGAAATAAACTATACTTAGGGGTCACTTTATAGGTAGCCTCATACAATTTAAGCTCTGCATTGTTTTCCCAGTCCCAGTTTGAAGCTAGCTTCTCCCAAGGTTTGTCCGTATCTATGCTTCAAGGTAAAATAATATCCATCAGGAGATATTTTTCACTGACATTTGTTATAGTCTTCCTTCTTGTAGCTTCTTGCTTTGGAGCAGATGAAGTCTTGGGATTTCAATGTCAGTTTTTAGAACTGATAGTTCTGTTTAAAGTGAAAATTTTGCAGAGACCGAGCATATACAAATTATGGAAAGGCCACTGAGAGTCAGGAAGTTGCGCTTTCTTCCCACAAAGACAAGACTTCGTGAGAAAGAAAAGGACCTAAGTTTTCTTTTGTTCTCCTTAGAATTGCCTTTACAGAGCTTGTTGACTTTCTACTTTGGATATGAGAATATATGACGATGGTAGATTATGGGTACCATCTTTCTGGCCACTGTTAGGATGTTAAAACTAGGCTGGGATATGCTGTAACATCTTCTGCAGAGATGACAGTGCAATTCAGCTACTGTAACCAGACAGCGGAGAAGATAAATTGTATGCTCACGCTGCCCAATGTGTCCCCTAGTCTCTGTCTAGCTTATTTATTTTTTCCCAGAGCCTAAATCTTCCCTCCCTTTGTCCATGTGTTTGAAGTTCTGGCTGTTTTGTTTTGTTGCTGGGTGGGATCCTCCACAGTAAATCAGTTTAAGCAGAATTAGAAGAGTTTAGTGGTTACATTGGAGGCTTTTCTAACAGACCATCCAAGTGCAGTCCTTCTTCCTTTTAGCATGTATATGTCATGCAAAGGAAGTTGAATGCTTCTTTATGGATACTTATAAAATGCACTAATTTGTGGCATTTGGATGACTCTGCCTATTTTTTGCTGAGAGCTGCTGGTTGTGGGGTTCTTAAGCTGTTTGAAAGCTGGAGCATTTCAGCTCTTGCTGAAGAGGATCAGGGACTTGATAGGGATTTTGTTTTTTTGGGGGGTCATTCATAGGGAAATTCAACATTTTTGGAAGAGACCAGATCAGCAGGGTAATAAGGAAGACATTGCTCCTCATTGGAGCAGCAAAGGCAGCAGACACAGTGCATGCCTCTCCACCTGCCCTGGTAGGACAGAGCCCAGCTCCAGGTGGGTAGCAGGGTGCCTTGACACTGTTTCCCTGAGGGGGCACTATTTTTGTGCCATTTCCCAGGACCAACACACCACCAATTCATTTCCCATATGTAACACCAAAATCTTCGTAGCAGCTTCAGTTTTTTACCCTCCTGCCCTGGATTTGAACCCAAAGGTGAAAGACTTTGTAGTTTATTATTGTACCCCTGGGCCATCTCAATGTGCTGGATTTCCTTTATTAAATCAGCCAAGAGGGGTGTGTGGTGGTGGCTGCAGGGTATGCATTTTCACTCATTTCTTTTTGTTAGCTTTTCCCCCACCTTTCTTCATTCAGATTGCTGATCATGGGTGCTGCCTTAGGTCACCACAGCAGCTTGAGTGGTGGCTTTGAGCAGAAGCAGCTCAATTGGCCTCATGGCCTACCGTTTCCATTCATGGAACTGAACAGCAGAGCAGCCTTATACTTCTGCCTTCTGTACCATAACAGCCTGAAGATGGCTGCTGGGATGTGCGTGGGCAGGATTTACCACACTACCTAGGAACTCCCTCCCCAAAATGCGATGTAATGTGGGGAGGAAGTGTCCTCCAATTGCCTTATCTACCCATGGGTGGGAGACCAGGGGGATGTGTACATGACAGAGTACTGGGATCCCTTTAAGCTGGCTGTCAGGATGTGGATGCCAGAATGTCTCTTCTTTCCCTCAACTTGACTTCCTTTTTTTCCACAAAGTTCCTGTCTGGTCCTTTGTCAAATACTGTGCCCTTTTGTGGGTGGACCAGGAAGAGCCCGTCGGCCACATGTCCAAAGCTGTGAAGCACCACCAACAGCCTCACAACTGCTTGGTGGGATAGGTTTTTGCTGTCTGCAGCTTCTGCAATCAGATGCTGATTTGAGTTCAGGTCTTGCATTGGTGGCCCAGGATGATGAATAAAAGCTGTGAGACATCAGGTTGCCATAGAGAAGGAGATTTTGATGTATTAATTTGCTTTAGACAAAGGCATTTACAATTTAAGCTGTTTAGAGAAAGTTTTTTTTGTTAGTAATTAGAGGAAAGGAGTGATGTTAGAAGCTAATTAATTAATCTCTGCATTGGGGGAGGCAGAAATGAGATACAGCTTCTAAACTGACACGAAGTACTGCATGATAGTTGATGAAAAACAATTTTCAAGTGGGATGAAAACTAATCGTTTTGACTTGGATTATGCTAGCAAACTTTGTGAAAAGAAATGGTCGCGCAGGATTTTCTGTTTCTCTTCGTCATTAGTTTTGTGAAGATGCTGCTTCAAACTTTTATTTACATAAATGAAGGTAATGGAAAAAAAAAAAAGAGCAACAAAAAAAAGGAAAATCTCTGGGGCACAGTTAAATTCCCTCCCTTCCTCCATGAAATGTGTTTGATGCACTCTTTATTTGTCTTGGGTCTGCATGAGGGTTGCAATGCAGGTGTATGTTTGAGTGTAAGCCGATGCTGGCCTCTCCTAGCCCTGAGCAGAAGGGCTTCCTGCAGTTAGCAGCCTTCCTGCAGATGTGTGACACTCCCAGCCCATGGAAGAGAGCCCCAGTGACCATGAAAATCAGGCTCCAAGGGTTTTTTTTTTTTAATTTTTTTCTTTTTATCAGAGGCATCTTTGCGTTACTGACTGAGTGATTTCACTTGGTATATTTTCTGCTGCAGAAGCTGTCTGGGCAGACAATAAACCCAATGCTGCGGATGTTTGGACAGTCCATATCAGGAGGAGTTGATATGGATGGCAATGGTTATCCAGGTACGTGTGCTACTACACAGCAACAGGCTGGAAAACAATAGAGCTGGTAGTTCCCAGGTTGCTAGTTCTCGCAGCTTCAAGAGGCTGTTGAAGCTTGATGTATTCCTACCTTCTCCCTCTGTTATTTAAAGCTCCTCATAAAAATTTGAGCTGATTTCTTAATTCGGGTGTTTGGGCAGTCATGACAGTGAACTGAGGTATTAAAGTAGGGCGTGCTTAGTAAACTGCCAAGGTTGTAAGTTGCTTGGAAGCTGCTCAGTCACAATGATAAATGGACTTTAAAAATGTAGTAAAAATCATAATATTAATAAACAAATTCTGAAGTAGAAGCGAAGTATCATTGCAGACCTTATCCTGTAACTGTAATGCTTTGGACGTAATAAAGGACCAGCTGGCTGAATTAAGCCAGGAAAATGCTTTTTTTTTATGCATGCTTTGTTATTTACCAATTGACTTGTGGGAACTGAATTCTGTGTCTCTCTTTTAATTTCCTAAACATTACAAACATTTCAGATATGACTGTTGGAGCCTTCTTGTCAGACCATGTTGTACTACTAAGGTGAGATCAATGTCTTTTTTGCTCCTTAGTTGTTTTAATTTTGTTTCTGTTTTCTGTTTATATCAAATGTGGTCTAGGTCCTCTACCCCACAGATTTTCTCCTTACTTTATTGCGGTCGGAAACAGTGAACTGGATTATTTTTCAAGCATAATCTTACACCTGGATAGTACGGAAGAATGTACATTTTAACTTAAGCAGCATTGTGAGGGATAACCATAGGCCTCGCGGGGCTATGAAGAAACCAACGAGTTAAGGCCAGAAGGAGATATGTTGCATCTCAGTGCCTTTTGGGAAAGGTCACTCTGTGTTTGTGAGAAGTTTTTTTTTGTTGTTCTTACATTTACATAAAGTACATAAATTATGATTTAAGGGAACAAAGTGTAGCAGAAAGCCAGCTGCATATGATGGCAGAATTTAATTCTGCAAGTTATAATGGGATGCAGAATGAAGTAAGAGTCTTCAAGGAAATTAAATATGGAGATGTTAATACACACAGCATTTGGGCTACTGTTCAGCTGTAGGCATTAAATGAAATTGCTTCTTTCATCAGATGGAGAGAGATGTGACAGGCTGGTTCAGCAAATTACTCAAGTGGAAACAGACAGTATGAGCAGGCTTGAGGCCCACAGATCTTGGGAAAGAAATGCGAAGTTTTGATTTTGCCAGTAACTCCATTATTACACTTGTCAATATTTAACAGAAAAATTCTGCCAGTAACTAGTTGTCATCAGAAGTGGAGATACCTGCATCTTAATGGGGTGTGGTAAGGCTATCCAGAAAAATGCTTGAACTGCTGAACAGTTGTGCCTGCCTATCCCCTTTAGGAGCTGGGAAATCTTGTTTTGTTTCCATCTGAGTCAGTTAAACAACAAGATAGACAGGGAGAAAGAAATGACAGGTGTAGCAGGTGGTCAAGTCTTTTGAAGGACTTCCTATGCCATCATCATGCAAGCAGAGTCAGCCAATTGCCTCTCTGTAAAATGCCTTGAGATAGGGCCTTGCAGCCCTGCTTCTATGAAACTGCTGAAAGGACAGCTGTGCAAGGTTGTCCTGCACTGCTGTTCCTTGCAGAATGGAAAAAGGCAACCAGAAAGACAAAGCAGCATGCACTGCAGCAGTGTAGTGACCTCCATCGAAGCATTCAGATGCTGCTTGCATGTTTCTAGGGAGATTTGAGTGTTACTGACTAACTATGTGGGCAGCTTGATTAATGGCCACTGCTGCCGTTTCAGAGCGTGTCTCTTGCTGTTTAGATTCAGATTAGGATAAAGAAATCAACTTTTTCTTCACAATCTTTCGGAAGCCTTTGTAAAGTCTTTTGGCCAAAACCAACAAAGTTTTGCCAAGTGATATTAAAGGCTTTCGTGAGAGGCGTGGGGCTTGGGGCGGATTGCAGTTACTGTGTTGCTTGTGTGTGCGTTTGACCATTTAACAGATGCTTTATGATTTTTTCTTTTTTTTTTTCCAATGAATAACCAAGTGAGTTCACATTAAGGAAAAATCAGTACATCATGACTGGAGACATTTCTTTCTAGAAGAAATACTTTTTTAAATCAGTTACAACATTTACTTCTTTATTTCTCCCCAAGCATTTGGAGAGTAATTTCCTAGGAATCTCACTATTTTTCCTTCTTTTTTCTTCTCTTTCCTTCCCCCTGCCACCCCTGCTACTGTATATATTTCTAGGATTAGCATTTATCTCCATCTTCCATCTCAAAAGGCAAACTTATGCTGTTATTTCAGGCTGCGGTAAAGGAGTCTGAGCAGCTGTCTCAGAGATTGATGTGAAGCTTGTTCCAGTCAATATGAATTAGGTGTAACTACAATCCCTGCTCTCTTCTCCCCCCTCTCCCACACCTCTGAATTAAGTGGCTTGTGGTGTGAGAGCCCTGAAGTGGTTTGCTCATGGCCTTGAGGAGTGCAGAGACTGCGCTAGAAGTGAATCTACTGCTTGCTACGCATTTTTTCTTTTTAGTTTAACTACTGGATTTGGTTTTGGAAAAGCATGTTCACATGGAACACAGAAAGAACTGAAACCACACAGCATAATGCTCAGTTCTTGGGATGAAGTCCTGCACTGGGAGCAGGGATGAAGTCTTGCACTGGGAGCAGCTCTGTAGAACCTGAGTTTCTGAGCTGCTTTTCCCAACCAAACTGGCAGCGTTTCTGTGCCATGCAAGAGGAGACTACCTGGGTCCTGGTGGCCCTCGGCTTGCTCTCCATCTCTGTCCAGGACTACCTGTAGTGACAGCTGGGTGCAGGACTCACAAGACTGGAAAGCTTTCATTCTCAATGTGCCAGGTGATTCCCAAAACTGAGTTCTACAATGTGAAAAAAGTATATGTACAGTCCTTAGCACGTGATGTGTGAGAGTTGCCCAAACGTTCCTTTTCCTAGGAAATGTGAATGTGGTATCTTACACTGTAAGAAAAAACTTACACAGATCCATATCCCACCTCATGCTCTCACCTCAACTTTCAGGTCACAGAATTTACTGTAGTTCATTCTGTGGAAACGTAAGGCCTTTGCTTATCCTGTCTTGTCCATGCAAGGTCCTTAGATAGTAGTCTAGCTTGCATGGGCTTTAGTTGCTAATTTTGTTACTTTTTTCCATCATCAGGAAGACTTTATGCAACTTTTGATAGAGATGGTTGTTTCATATTATCATTTTCCCCTCCTGCCTGTCTGAAGTGTTATGTGAGCACTGAACTTCAATCTCATGCCTTGATTTTCTTTCAGAGCCTAGTTGTCCTTGCCATCTAGGTCAAGGGCTAAGTCATTTTAGAGTTCAAATGCAATCTTCTGTTTTTCATGTTTACTTGAAATTGTGCACATTAACAGATGTACTTTATTTTCTTTTGACTGAGAAGCTTCTCTCTGAATGATTCTTAAATTCAGCTTCTGTGTTGATCTCCAGATCCAGACCTGTCATTACAATGGACGTCTCCATTTTCCTGCCAGCATCCATCAATATCACAGCCCCTCAGTGCCATGACAGCTTGCAGCCTGTGAACTGCCTCAATGTCACAGCATGCTTTTGTTTCAGTGGCAAGCATGTTCCTGGAGAAATAGGTAAGGTACCTGTGCCAGCCCTCATAAGCTGACATGGAATTGAAGGTTACCTTTGGATCAGTTACAGAACTTTTCCATGAAAGAATTATTTTTTGAGATGATGTGAGGTACGCAGTTACAGGAAAGTTGGAGGCTTCTGAGGTGCTTTCTTTGGCATTTGTCTTAGTTTCAACTAGGACAGAATTGTTCTCTTCAGAGTGTGTGGTATGATGCTATGTTTTGGTTCTAGGAGAAAAATAATGTTGATAACACACTGATGTTTATAGTTGCTGCTGAGCACTGCTATACTGAACCAAGGCCATTCTCAGTG
The DNA here is from genome assembly GCA_024606505.1 of Aquila spilogaster. Taxonomy (NCBI): domain Eukaryota; kingdom Metazoa; phylum Chordata; class Aves; order Accipitriformes; family Accipitridae; genus Aquila; species Aquila spilogaster. The sequence goes on from JANHGO010002102.1 coordinate 27,884, forward strand.
AAGGGTCCAAGGAGCTGGGAGGGAACGGAATTAGGACAGCTGACTTAAACTAGCCAAAGGGATATCCCATACCATATGTCATCATGCAGTTGGTGTTTTTAAGGGGGAGGGGGAGTTAATCTGGCTCTTCCACTGTTCAGGGAACTAGCTGGGCATTGGTTGTGGGGTGGTGAGCAATTGCTTGTGTGTCACTTGTTATGTACATTTATATATATATAAATATATACATAGTCATAACTATTCTCCTTTTCCTTTTCTCAATCTTAGTAAATACTTTTATCTCAATCCACAAGTTCTACTTTTTTTGTTGTTGTTCTTCTCTCTCCCATTCCACTGGGAAGTGGGGGAGTGAGTGAATGACTGTGTGGTGCTGAACCAGGTTTAACCACAGCATTCATTTACCTTGTGATGAGAATGAGGTAATGCTGGGATAGTTTTCACTGAAAGGAGAGGAAGGTATCTTTAGGCTTACTGCAAGGACAGAGAACACAGGATCAACTGATGCTTTGAAAGCTTATGTTCCCTATGCCTGTTGGTAATGTATTTTTGTGTACATATCCTCTATCACTGTTATCAGAAAGCAGCTGTGATTTGCTCTGGATGAATAGTTTCTGAAAATCTACAAGGAGCTCTTGAAATAGAGCACTATAAATCTGAACTTCTGGGTGTTATTACTACCAGACATGAACAAATCCTTTTCAGTGCATCAGTTTACCCATCTGTAAAATGATTATAAATATCCCAGAATTCTACTGATTGTAAGAATATCTTCCAGGTTACTTAGTCGCTGTAAACCACATGGAGTTTCTTGGGTAAATGGAATTGTATAAGGTATGTAATTGTGCCAACCATTACATCTTGACTACATTAAATTATTGCCTATGTCTTTTACATTGCAATGTTTACAAATCTTAGCTATTGTCTTAAGTTTTATGGAATAGATACAGCATTTCTAAATACCATAAAGTCTGGATTTATTTAGTTTAGCCACGCTGTTTTAACTTGGCTGTGCTTTAGGAATGATAGTGGTCTTGTTCTCCTACCATTCACAAAGAGTAAGAACTAGAAGCAGCTTGTTGGAGTTGCTCTTTGCAGCTCAGCACTCTTATCACCTGAAAGCTCAAAAAACAGTTATTGAAGATTCCTCTGGATTCCAACATACAGATACAACTGTAATATCATTTTCTATTTTTGCACCTTTTCCTTCCCTGTAAGTGATGGCAGACTCTTAGCAGACAAATACCTGCTTTGATAGAATGGTGTTTTTGTTTGTTTTTTTTAGATGTTCTCATCTTTTGGCAGTTAGAAACCACCTGTCCTTGGGTGCTCTGGGGGTATTCATGCCTTTCTATAAATTCATGAGTAGAACTACTTAGTATCTCAGGTTTGTTCTTTAATACTTCTAGGGATACTGCTGAAAATGTTTTCTTTTGTTTAATGTCATATCTCTTAACTTGTGGCTAATAAAGGGTCTGTCTTTGTCTCATTTTAAATATATGTTCCCCTTTTTCATGAAAGGGCTATCTTCTGCTTCACTGTGTCTTGTAAAAGCCACTTGAATTCCTCTGTATGGTCATACAAACTCTACTCTTGATTTTATTGTGGTGAAAGCTCATGTGCATCTTCTTTGGCGGTAACATTTGTCTCATTGCAAGGAATTTTTATACTATTAAGTAGATGATTATAATACTTCCAACCATTGTCTTTTTATACAATGCTTCTAGTAAAGTGATCTGTCTTGAAAACGTTGCAGCCAGAACTATCTGAATGTATGAAAACCCCCAGGGATATGATTTGGATACGGTATCTCAAATAAGCTTTCAGTTTGTAATCTAACAGGCTGTTTTAATTATGTTGTAGTTGAAGAGTATCAATTAACAAAGAATGAAACAATTTATGGAAATATTTCAATTGTTCATCTCCTATGTGGCTAAATATGGGGAAAAATATTCCTCTAAGTGCATCACTGTCCAGTTTGGACTCTAAAAGGCATGCAGATGTTTTGAAATGCTGTGGTTAAGTTTTGTGTCAGAGGCACTGGGATTGTCTCAGCTTCAGATGTCTGGGAGCAGTCTGATAAGTCAGGCAGTGAGAACATGGTGCTCACTGGAAATACTGCTCCTCTAAGGGAGCTCGCCTTGTCATTGTGGACGCTGAAAACTTCAGGTTACTGATGGGAAATCTGGGTTTTTCTCTGGCTTTTGGGCAACTAACATTGGTTACCTACTACAGAATGTTTAGAAAGTCAAGCTGTATGTGTAGACAGCATTCTTTGGTAAATGTTTGTGTGCAGTGCTTATGTGAATTTGTGATTGTTTCATTAACTGCCTTGGGAAGGAAAGCTATCTTCTCCTAGCGGTGTCTCACACTTGCGTGTAAACCATTCCCACCCTTATTTTTCTCCCTCTAACAGCAATTGCAATACTGTTGGTCATATAATAGCTATCTGAGAGTCCATGTTTACTAATATGTCTCTGTGTTGCCAATGACTGTATAATTCCTATCCCTTTTGTGGATACTGCTTGCAGGCTGTGGTCTTCAGAAGTATGAATTCATAGTAGAAAAGATTTTGCCCGAAAAAAACACCCATGCCCAATTGAATCATGTGCTCTGCTGTAAATGCCAAGCATTGTCCATCCCTTCACTCTCCCTCAGTGCTAGCTGGAGGTCTGAGCATCCACCAGCAAACACAGCCAGTCACTGGTATGTCTTGGATTTGTGAAAAACACAATGCTTTGTCAGTCCCCCCAGACTTTCTGTATTTGTGGAATAATGCTCTCCTCCTGTGGCAGCTGCTTTCACAGGGTGAGAAAGAAAGGAAGCAGTTTTCCTGGATTAGGTAGATATATGTATTACACACAGTTTAATAAAAGAAAAGGAAGAAAAAAGAATCCCAAAGCATCTTAAAGTGGCAGGAAATATTCTGTCCTCCTCTCTTAGCTTCCTCTATACTAGGAAGTAGGTTGAATGTAGTTTTGATATAGCTATTGACATGTAGTGTGGCTGCATAGCAGGGTGGTTGTGGGGCTACGGGAGGCATGAACAGTACTGATGAAGACAACAGGGACTCTGGCATGTCCTGGAAATAACGGTCAAAGGTTCCTGGGGGGGACTCTGCGCTGCACAGTCACTGTTGTTTCTGTCATCTTTTATGGGCTATACTGAGAGTTCGTGTGCTCAGAATTGCCATGGTTGTGTTGTTCGGTGATGTTTTGTGCTTTGCCTGGCCACAGCTGCATCTCATGAAGTGATAACTGAGCATCTGGCTGAACTGCAGCTCAGAAAAGGCAAGGGTGAGAAGAAGTCCTTTTCTAGCCTGGATGAACAGGCCCCAGCCTCTTCAGACCTCGCACTTTTGAGTGACCAGAACAAGAAACAGAAGAGATCATAGAATTGCAGGGGTTGGAAGGGACCTCCAGAGATCATCTAGTCCAACCCCCCTGCCAAAGCAGGCTCCCTAGACCAG